>JAVKPL010005210.1:0-24100 GCA_032173675.1 Gastrolobium villosum | reverse complement strand
TGTTCAGCGATCACAAGAGTCTGAAGTACTTGTTCGATCAGAAGGAGCTGAATATGCGGCAACGACGGTGGATGGAATTTCTGAAGGACTATGAGTTTGAACTTAAATACCACCCAGGAAAGGCAAACGTGGTAGCTGACGCTCTGAGTAGAAAGACACTGCACACTGCAACTCTGATGATGGAAGAACCGAAATTGTTTGAGGCCTTTCGAGATTTGAATTTATCTGTAGACGAGAGAGGGCATAGCATAAGATTGGGAAATATAAAGGTGGAGAATGAGTTGCTCGGTAGAATTAAGGAGGCTCAGAGAGATGAAGAGTTAGTCCGTGAATTGGTTGGCAACCAAGATGTAGTAAGGGATGAGAATGATATTTGGAGATTCCAAGGCCGGTTAGTTGTGCCGAATGAAGAGTTGAAGCAAGAAGTTTTGCAGGAGGCTCATAAGGGTAAGTATGCCGTTCATCCTGGATCCACGAAGATGTACCGTGATTTGAAGACCTCGTTTTGGTGGCCGGGTATGAAGCGTGATATTGCTGAGTATGTATCTCGATGCCTAACTTGTCAGAAGGTGAAGTACGAACATCAGAAACCTTCGGGACTCCTTCAACCTTTGGAGATTCCCGAGTGGAAGTGGGACAGTATTGCGATGGATTTTGTAGTTGGACTTCCTCGGACGCGAGAAGGATATGATGCTATCTGGGTGATTGTTGATCGTTTAACGAAGTCAGCTCATTTCTTGTGTGTTAGAACCACATATAATACTGAAAGGCTTGCCAGAATTTACCTTCAGGAGATTGTGAAGCTGCACGGAGTTCCTACTAGTATTGTCAGTGATCGTGATCCCAAGTTTACCTCTAAGTTCTGGGAGTCTTTTCAGCGGGCTTTAGGGACCCACTTGAGATTGAGTACTGCATACCATCCGCAGACCGATGGACAGACGGAACGCACTATTCAAGCGTTAGAGGACATGTTGCGAGCATGCGTTTTGGAGTTAGGAGGCAGCTGGGACAATTATCTTTCTTTGATTGAATTTGCTTACAACAACAGTTACCATTCCAGTATTCAGATGGCACCGTATGAAGCTCTGTATGGGAGAAAATGCAGATCCCTTTATGCTGGACTGAAATGGGTGAGCGAAGTATGTTAGGACCTGATTTAATTCAAGAAACATCCGAACAGGTAAAGAAGATTCGAGAAAATATGCAGCGGGCTCAGGCCAGACAGAAGAGTTATTACGACAAGCGTCATAAGCCCCTATCTTTCGAAGTCGGAGACCATGTATTTTTTAGAATCACACCTACCTCGGGACTCGGAAGAAGAATGGGAGTGAAGAAATTAAGTCCACGGTACTTAGGACCATATCTGATTATGGACCGGATTGGAGAGTCTGCATACCGGTTGGCACTACCACCTAATCTGTCAGGAATTCACAATGTATTTCATGTGTCGCAGCTGCGGAGATATCTCTCTGATCCATCTCACGTATTACGGCCGGAAGAAGTGGAATTAAAGGAAAATCTGACGTATCAAGTGCAACCGTTCCAAATTCTTGAAAGATCCGTCAAGCGACTTCGTTCTAAAGAGATTCCTTTGGTGAAAGTATTGTGGAACAACAAATCGGCAACTGAAGCCACTTGGGAGCGCGAGGACGACATTCAGAATCGCTATCCAGAACTGTTTAGCTCTTAAGTAAGTTTATTTTGCGGACAAAATTCCTATTGGGTGGGGAGAGTGTAACACCCCACGTAATTAGTAAAATACTTAAGTGTTATAATGATATAGATGCATGTGTAGAATTCGAATTGTTGGTTTATGTATGGTGGCTTGCGAATTACATGACCTTTACCCTAGGATGGGACTAAAGTAAGTTAGTGAAGTATTTAAATTAAAATCATAGGAGAGTACATATGTAGGCATGTGAAACTTTTATTAAAATCATATGAGTAATTTGATTGTTATGTTATAAGGCTTTGGTGCTTAAAGGGCTTGGGAAGTGGGCTAGTGGTTGGATTAGTCACCTTTAAACTTGTCTTGTTGGATCCTTTGCATGTGGTGGCCAGATGGCCCAAAGGGTCCTTGGATCAAACTAGATCAGCCCAATGTTGTACCCACTCCTATCCTCCTTAAGCTTTGTCCTACAAGGCTGTCTTGTGTAGCAAGGAACTTCCACATGGCAAGAATTATCCTTTCCTCCTCATCCATGCGCATAGGAAGGTAGAAAAGACTTAGAAAATCTTCCAACTTAACCTTGCATGACCGCCACCTCACATCTTAGCATGTGCACCTTTTGCCATCAACTTCATTGCATGGAAGACACTTGTACTCCTTAGTCTTTCTTTTGGGCTGCATACAACCATCTTAGGCGCACATGGGAGGTCTAGAATCAGATTTCTTATGACACAAAATCTGCCTAGCTTGTTGACCAAGAGACCATCCTTGCATGTGCACAAGGTGGCAACTTCTCCCTTCCACCATCCTTGCATGCGCCTAGAGTGTGCAAGAAGCAAGCTCATTGCTTGCTTTGACTAAACTTGCAGCCCCACTTCCACAAGAAATCAGAATTTGTCATGATGTTTCATCATTCCAACTTTTCCCCCCTCCTCTTTATCTTGTGCGCACGAGGAGAGCCTTCCTCACTTTGCAAACTAAGCCAACTCTCTTCTTTTCCCTCACCTCTCTAGCCGTGTATTGCAAGAGCTCTAGGAGAAAGAAAGACTTTGCTAACTCATCCCCCTCACACCTCTCAAACCGTGGCCTGAACCCCAAGTGAAGTGCAAGTACTTTCTTCTTCTTCCCTCACTGTCCAGCCGAGTTCTTCACCTTAGAAGTCTGCCCAGATTGTTCTCCTCACCTTTGTGTGCGCATAGACCATCCTATAGGAAGGGTGAACGTGTTGTTGGGTGGAACTAGAAGGTGTGGTGTGCAATCTTTGATCAACTAGGGTGTGCTATAAGAGGTAAGCTTAGAACTTAGACCTCTTTCATTTTGTGTAACCATGTGTGTGCTTGAGATGTCTGTTATCTTGTGAACTCTCCTTGATTCTGTTTTGTTATGTTTTGGATTCTTGATTGAGCATGATAAAGATATAAGGGTGGAGCTATTTGATGATGGCTTGTATGCTTTAGTTATGGTATGAAAGTCTCCTAGCTATGCTTGATTTGATGCCACTGTTTCGGTATGAAAGTGCCACTGTTTTGAGGATAAACATACCACTGTATCTGTTTGAAATGATCACCATTTTGATGCCACTGTTTCTGCACAAAAATACCCATTGTTTTAGTGCCTCACATACCACTGTTTCTGCACAAAATGCTCACTGTTTTAGTGCCTCACATGCCACTGTTTCTGCACAACATGCTCACTGTTTTAGTACTTAATGTGTCACTGTTTCTGTATAAAATGGTCACCATCTTGATGTTCAAATACTACTTTTTATGCCACTGTCTTGATGTTCAAATGCTCCTATTTATGCCACTGTTTTGATGTTCAAAAATCACTACTTATGTCACTGTTTTGATGTTCAAATGTTACCATTCATGCCACTGTTTTGATGTGCAAATACCACTACTTATGTCACTGTTTTGACGCTCAAATGCCACTGTTTCTGCCACTGTTTTGATGTTCAAGATGCCACTGTTTCTGTTTGAAAATGGTCACTGGTTGCTGCTGTAAGGTGCTACTGTTTTTCTGCTGTAAAACGACACTGTTTCTGCCCACTGTTTTTAAGAACAACGTCACTGCTTTCTGCTCACTGTTTTAAGAACAACGTCACTGTTTTCTGCTCACTGTTTTTAAGAACAACGTCACTATTTTCTGCTCACTGTTTTAAGAACAACGTCACTGTTTTCTGCTCACTGTTTCTGCTGTAAAACGTTGCTGTATGCTCACTGTTTCTGCTGTAAAATGTTGCTGTATGCTCACTGTTTCTGCTGTAAAACGTCGCTGTAAATGATTGATTGTAATTGATTTAGGTGCGCATAAGAAGTGAGAAACGTAGCATAGTTCGCTGCTGTTTGGTATTATTTAAGGCGCGCAAGGTAAGTGTCAGGCGATATTACCTAATGTGACTATTGACTACTGGTATGAAGTTGTGACATGATGCTCCATACTCCGTAAAATTATTATGTTCCTTATGATGAAAGTATACTGCCAAGAATGTGCCTAGAACGGCAATATGATCATGAGGTAAAGTTGTTATGGGGCAGCATAACGTATATGAAAAGTATATAAGCATGCACCTTACATCATACCGCATTTATTTTTATGCTTTGTGTGTGAAAGCATAGCATGGCATGCATGTACCAAAATCATATAGCCTTGCACTTTAGAATAATTATGTACAGGACCATGTGTTTGAGCAAGCATCATATAGGCATCCCTAAGGTACCAGGGTATGGGACACTTGGCATCAGTCAGCATAGGCCCACAGTTGGAATCCACCGAGCTCAGGTGCCATGTATGGGATGTCCACTGTGAAGTGCGCGCACGACGGTGCTAAAAGCGCAAAAGAAAGGCGTTATATACGCAATACATATATATGATGAAAAGGAAAAAGGAAAAGGAACAAGGATATGTTGAAGTGACTGTTTATGATTTTGTGCCTAGTTAATACTGTTATATTATTGGTTTTGTTGCCACACTACTGGGATTATTCTCACCCCTTTGGGGCTGCTATTTTCCTAAATGGCAGGAGGACGTAAAAGCATTTGAAGGCGTGATGTTTTTGGTTGCTTGCTGATGAATGGACTTGTACTGTTACTGTTTTATTGTTGGATGACTGTAATACTTAATATTTTGGGTACTCTTGGATGACTGTAGACTTTATCATCTTCTATTTTGCTTTGATCTTTTATGAACAGCGGCTGTTTTGGAAAACGTTTGTGAAAGGAATTTTTGAAAGTCTTAAGTGCTGAATTTTTACAGTGCACCTTACGGGTTAGGTTTCAAGGTGCAAACGAACTCCGATTTACTATTATTTTATATGCACGCGAAGCCCCCAACGTGCTATTTCCAAATCATTTGAAATATTTTTTATTCGTCCAAACAGAAGTGATAAGAATATTGAAACGTTTTACGGATTTGCTTTTAGAATTACAATCTTTGGTAGCTAATGTGTCGTTAAAGACTCTAATTCCGCTTAGCAAACGACTCTCTTGGATGCATACAAGGGAGGGCGTTACAAGAACACTGATCACCTGAGGACTGTGTTGCAAGTGTTGAAGGATAAGAAATTATATGCTAAACCGTCTAAGTGTGAATTCTGGTTGTCTGATGTGCAATTTCTGGGTCATGTTATTTCTGCAAGTGGTGTTGCAGTGGATCCAAGCAAGATCGAAGCGGCAAGCGACTGGGAATGACCTAAGACTGTGACTGAGATCAGGAGCTTTCTAGGGCTTGCTGGTTATTATCGCCGGTTTATACAGGGGTTTTCTACAATGGTTCTGCCGTTGACCCGATTGACACGAAAGGATACTCCTTTTGTGTGGACCCAGGAGTGTGAGGATTGTTTTCTGACACTCAAAGAGAAGTTGACCACTGCTCCGGTGTTAACTCTTCCCGATCCGCAGGGTGAATTTGTTTTATATTGTGATGCTTCCAAGAAGGGTTTAGGGAGCGTATTAATGCAAGAAGGAAAAGTGATTGCTTATGCGTCCAGGCAGTTAAAGCCGCATGAAGAGAATTATCTGACACACGACTTAGAGCTGGCTGTTATTGTGTTTGCCTTGAAAATCTAGAGGCATTTTCTGTATGGGATGAAGTTTTCTATGTTCAGTGATCATAAAAGCTTGAAATATTTGTTTGATCAGAAGGAGCTGAATATGAGACAGCGAAGATGGGTTGAATTCTTAAAAGATTATGACTTTGAGCTGAAATACCACCCGGGAAAAGCTAATGTGGTGGCAGATGCGTTGAGTAGAAAATCTGTCAATTTATCTCATATGATGATGTGGGACAATGAAGTGATTGAGCAATTCTGAGACATGAAAATAACGGATTTCTTTGCAAGAAGAATTTGTGATATGGAGTTGACACGGATTGAGAACGAGCTGCACGAGAAGATTAAAGAGACTTAGTTCCGGAATGAAAGTATTAAATATTTGAAAGGCCAGAGTGGCATATCTGTTAATGAACAGGGGTTATTATTATATCAGGGCAGGATTGTTGTACCCAAGGAGCGTGCAGAGGAAGTTATGACGGAAGCCCATGTTAGTATATGGGTGTCCTAGAGACAATCTTTTGATTAAATAAATGACACTAGATGTATAACTTTGTTTGTCGCAAATAAATGAAAGCACTATTTATTCAGTTTCATATTGTGTCTCGATATTACTGTTAATATTATATGAACGAACTGGATAAACCCCTTGGAATAGAACAGGTATCTCTTGAGTATCTGTGATGAGATCACGATCATGAGGACTCAAGGATATTTCTTGTCTATTCCTAATTATATGTTCCTAGTCTAGAGACACTGAGTTTTGGGATAAGTGATCTCGGGTAAGACTAGTACGACTTATCTACTTGTATATGGATACAAGGTAAAGACCTCATGAGCTGCAGATATGGAGATATCTTAGCTAAAGTCGTGGGTGGACCTATAAGAGTATAGCTTGCACTGAACAAACCCAAAAAGGGACTCTATGAGGAAATCTCACAGATAGTGTCATTAGAGTAATCTCTTTATGTTTGGGTATGTCTTTCCTTAGACCAGAAGTTATTACCTAGATTGTGTTCTTGAAGGCATGTTTTGATTGTATGCCTCGTCTTCCTGAAACATGGAGACTCATAGGTATACTGTTGGGCGTGTCCTTAAAGGACACAGGGCTAGGGTAATAAGCTGAAGGAATTCGTCAAATCTCTGTGAGAGATTAGGTTATCTGTAAACCGGAGAAATCGGGATGACATTTACAGGGACTCGAGAATCTATGCATAGTAAAAGAGATCATGAGATGATCTCCCTTTAGAGTCAGTAAATTGAAGATTCCTAATTTCGAATAAAGCTTACCCTAAACTGCAGGGGTTGATACATTTTCTTGCCCTAGGTTAATGGGAAGATAACCGAGACGAAGGGAAATACATACGGTAACCAAATATGTGCAATAGCATGATCAAGTCATTAATCTGACTAGTTCTGGGGCAACAAAGCATTGCTAGTGCTCTGTGTTGTCATTAATTGGGTTGTGGGCTTGTTGGGCCCAAACCCAGTTATGTCATAAGCTAAGTTGGACCTAATGGGTCACACACTAACACCTTGTAGTCATGATGGACTAGCTTTAAAGGTATTGGGCCTAATAATGGTTGTTAGCCCAAGAAGCTGTTTGGAAGCTCACCTAAATGGGTGGGTGGTGCATGGAGCTTAGTAATGGGCTTGGATAGTCCAAGCCATTACTAATTAATTCAATTATTTAAATTAATAATCAAATATTTGAATTTTGAATTTTGAATTTGAAATTTAAATTTTGAAATTTGAATTTGGAATTTGAATTTGGAAATTCGAATTTTTGAATTTGAATTTTGAATTTTGAATTTTGAATTTTGAAATTTGAATTTGAATTTTGAAATTCGAATTTTGAATTTGAAATTTGAAATTTTGAATTTTGAATTTGAATGTTTGAGCATGTGAATTCAAGTGTTTGAATTCGAATTTGAATTGGCTTTGAAAAGTTGTTTCATAACAAAAGGATAAGATAAGATCTTATTGGAACATATTCCTTGGATCAAGAAGCATCTTTGGAGCATAAACTTGGGCTGTTTGGGGCGCATAACTGAGTGATAAGAATGTCATCTTATCACTTAAAACAAAGCTCCATTCAGATTTGGTGGTTGAGAGAATCTGTGGGTGAGTTGATTCAAATTTTGAATGCAACTACTCAATATATTTGGACCCAGGGCTGAATTATGCGCATGAAAAGTATACTATATGATAGTTTATGAATTTAAGTTTAATTTATTTTGAACTTAGTTTCATGAGGATAAGATTGGAGGTTGTTGGCAAAATTTGTTTTGCAACAGCTCCACCTTATCCTCCCCTGATTCATGCACAACTTTAAAAGGATTTTGAAAGTTGGTTTTAATTTTTGAATGATTTAATTCAGCTCCACCTTATCCTCCCCTGATTCATGCGCAACTCTATATGATAGTTTTTGAAATAAAATTGTTTTTAAATTCGGCCAATTGAGAAATTTAAGATTATGAATCTTGATGTTATTTTGATGTTTAAATGTTAAATGCCAAAATATATGTGAAAATATTATGTGATAATATAATGTTTGTGTTTGCAAGTTTTGAACTTTTCAGGTACAAACAGGAAGGGGATGGTCATGGTTCCCAGATTTGAATTTTTGAATTTAAATTAATGTGTAATCGCGCCCTTTAATTTACAAGTGTATTTGTAATTTAATTTTTGTGATTTTGTCCCTCCAAAGATGTTTTGGAGTTTCTTTAATTATGTGTAATTAGAGAAATAGGCTAGTGGCGTATAGACGACAAGCGGCCGTTGCTTAAAGAAGCAAAAAGGACAAAAGCGCGAGCACCATGACTTTCTCAATATAAACTGTTTATATACATGTATGATTAGAACGTCTAGTATGCATGAATTGGGCAAACCGCATTTTGTATGGTTATTATGTTTGTCCAAAAGCGGCTAGTGTATACCGATAGATGTTTGACATAGGTAACGACTAGCATGATAACTTACAACATGCGTTTGATGGGACCTAATTAACCCTAAAATAAAAGGAACCCTTAAAAGGAATAAATAATTAAGCGTATGATTACCTCCCACCACCAATGCTACTCAAAACTCTTCTACATAGTGGTGCTCCACAACTCAGTTGGGACCCACTGTTTCGATGAGCTAGAGTAATGTTTGAAGTGTAAGACACTTAGGGTGCTGGTTTAATGCTTAACTAAGACATAAGTTGCAGGCACAGCCGAGCTTATGTGCTTAGGGTAATGGTGCTAGGTTGGTTGCATGAGATGCACCACTAAGTGACAAAGAGTTGTCAACCTAATGTTAAGAGAGGGTATGAGATACTGTTGATAAAGATCAACCCATTATTTAAATTAATCTTGCGGTCTCAGACGGAGATTAAAATAAATAATCGCACTCTTAATCCCACTAAGGTAAAATCTAAAGTAGATTAACCCTAAGTCAAAGAGGAAGGGTCATTGACTTAGATAAAATAGTGGGAGGGGCAAATTATTTAAAGTCTTTAATAATTTGCTTTTAACTACATAACCGTATATTAACTAAAACTATCTTTACATCTTTTTCAGCTTATATTATGACTAATCCACTGTCACTGCGTTCAATACTCGATACGAATAAACTGTCCGGTTCAAATTTTATGGACTGGTATCGGAACCTAAGAACTGTTCTAAGGGCCGAAAAGATTGCCTATGTTTTAGATGCTATAATACCCGTAGCTCCACGGGAAGGGGAAGAAGGGTTTGCGGAATTTGATTTCGTAACCCATCAACAGCACTTGGACGACAATGTGATGGCAGTATGCATCATGTTGGCATCCATGTCGCCTGAACTAGAAAAGCAGCATAAGCATATGGATGCTCCCTCTATTATCGTGCATCTCAAGGTGTTATATGATATTAAAGGCAGGCATAAGAGGTATGAGGCCTCAAGAGAACTATTCTCTTGTAGGATGACTGAGAGCATGTCTGTTGGCAGCCATGTTCTCAAGATGATCGGGCTGATTGAGAAGCTAGGAAACCTAGGCTTCATCATGGATGCCGAGCTAAGTAATGACTTAGTCCTCACCTCACTTCCACCTTCCTTCAGTCAATTCATCATGAATTACAATATGCATGGGATGCAAGTGAGCTTGCCTGAGTTGTTAAGCATGTTAACAATAGCTGAAGTGTCTATCAAGAAGGATAGGACACAGGCTCTTTTGATTGGTTGGCCTAGCAAGGCCAAGGGAAAAGGTAAGGAGCCTGCAAAAGGTGACCCCCTTAAGCCCAAAGGAAAATCCAAGAAGAAGAAGGGCAAGAAGAAGGGTAAGAAGGCACCTAAGGATAAGGGTGATGCTGAGTGCTTCCATTGTGGCAAGAAAGGCCACTGGAAGAGGAATTGTCCAGACAACCTGAACAATGTGAAGGACAAGAAGTATGGTGATGCTTCTGCCTCAGGTATTTTCATGATTGAGATAAATTATTCTTATGCTAAGCCAACCTCATGGGTATTGGATACCGGATGTGGTTCTCATATCTGCAATATGTTGCAGGTACTTAGGAGCCCAAGGAGATTGGATAGAAACGAGGTGGATCTCCGCGTTGGTAATGGAGCAAGGGTTGCTGCTCATTCAGTTGGAGATGCTGACCTTATTTTTCCTACGGGTCTTTTATTGCATTTGAATAATTGTCTTTATGTTCCGCATATTTCTAGAAACATTATTTCAATTTCTTGTTTAGAACAAGATGATTATACTTTCAGTATTAGGGATGGTACTTTTTCTATCATTTTGAATGATATGGTTTATGGTACTGCTTCTTTAATAAATGGATTGTATGTGTTAGAAATGGGAAATGAAGTGCTCAATATAGATGTGAAACGACCTAGGACGGATAATCAGTCTTATCTTTGGCACTGTAGACTAGGCCACATAAATGAAACAAGATTGTCTAGGATGCATAGAGATGGATACCTGGTCTCCATGGATTTGGAACCCAATGGACAGTGTGAATCTTTTCTAGCTGGGAAAATGATTCGACAAAAGCCCAAAGGGCTTGAGAGTCATAGGGCTAGTGAGTTATTAGAACTCATTCATACTGATGTATGTGGCCCAATGTCTATTGAGGCTAGAGGTGGATATTCCTATTTAATTACCTTTACAGATGACAAATCAAGATTTGGGTATATATACCTAATGAGATATAAATCTGAAGCTTTTGAAAAGTTCAAAGAGTTTAGGAATGAAGTGGAGAAACAGCGTGGCAAGATGATTAAGACATTACGATCAGATCGTGGTGGTGAATATTTGATCCACGAGTTTCAGGATTATCTGAGAGAAAATGGAATTCTCTCACAACTTACCGATCCTTACACACCACACCAAAACGGTGTCTCTGAAAGGAGAAACAGGACCTTGTTAGACATGGTTAGGTCTATGATTAGTGAGACTCAACTTCCAAAATCATTTTGGGGATATGCCTTAGACACAGCAGCATACCTTCTAAATAGGGTACCGTCTAAATCTGTTCAGACCACACCATATGAGATATGGAGTGGTAGAGACCCAACCTGAGTTACCTCAGGGTATGGGGATCGCCAGCTTATGTCAAAGCATTGACATCAGATAAGCTTAGTGCTAAGAGTACTAAATGTCTATTTGTGGGGTATCCTAAAGGTACTAAGGGATACTACTTCTACTCCATGGAAGAACACAAAGTGTTTGTGTCAAAGAATGTTGAGTTCCTCGAGAAGGATTTGATCTCTCAAGGAGACAGTGGGAGTAAGATTGATCTTGAAGAAGTGCAAGATCCACAAAAACAGATTGAGGAACCCGAGTCTGCTCCGCCGGCGACGTTCTCCAATGGAGAAGTAAACACACAACTCCGTAGATCTACAAGGGTCATCCATCCACCTGAGAGGTACGGGTTTGTGATTGAGAATCAGCAAACTGTTGAGGATGATGAACCAAGTAACTACGAGGAGGCGGTCAAAGATGTTGACTCCTCAAGATGGCTTGAAGCCATGGAATCTGAAATGGATTCGATGTATCAGAACAAGGTATGGACCTTGGTTCCTTAACCGCAAGGAATAGTTCCTATCGGTAATAAATGGGTCTTTAAAAGAAAGACTGATGCAGATGGCAATGTTCGACCTACAAAGCTAGGTTGGTGGCGAAAGGGTATCGTCAAAGACAAGGAGTTGACTATGATGAAACTTTCTCATCAGTTGCCATGATCAAATCTATTAGGATCATGCTTGCAATAGCAGTATACCACGACTATGAAATTTGGCAAATGGATGTCAAGACCACTTTCTTGAATGGGTTCTTGAAGGAGGAAGTGTACATGACATAACCTGAAGGCTTTGAAATCAAAGATCAGGAGCATATGGTATGCAAACTACAAAGGTCAATATATGGGCTAAAGCAAGCATCAAGGAGTTGGAATATACGTTTTGATGAAGTCGTTAAGAGTAACGGTTTTATCAAGAACGAGGATGAACCTTGTGTTTACAGGAAGGTTAGTGGGAGTAATGTCGTCTTCCTAGTGCTTTATGTAGATGACATATTGCTAATAGGAAATGACATCCCCACATTAAAAATAACGAAAGAATGGCTTTCAGAAAACTTTACCATGAAGGATTTGGGAGAGGCAGCCTTTATACTTGGTATAAAGATCTATAGAGATAGATCCAAGAGGCTGCTGGGTTTATCTCAATCCACATACGTTGACAAGATGCTAAAGAGGTTTAGCATAGAAAGGTCGAAAAGGGGTTTTCTTCCTGTCAGTCATGAGGTACACCTATCAAGGGCTATGTGTCCTAAGTCACAGCCTGAGAAGGATCGCATGAGTTGAATTCCATACGCTTTGGCTATTGGATCCATCATGTATGCCATGATATGTACGAGACCAGATGTCTCATATGCTTTAAGCATTACGAGCAGATACCAGTCAGACCCTGGAGAGGGTCACTGGACGGCAGTTAAAACCATCCTTAAATACTTAAGAAGAACTAAGGATGCGTTTCTGGTCTATGGTGGGGTTAATGAGTTAACAGTGAAAGGGTTCACTGATGCCAGCTTTCATAGTGACAAAGATGACTGCAAGTCACAGTCAGGATTCGTATTCACCTGAAATGGTGGGGCAGTGTCTTGGAAAAGTTCCAAGCAGGAGACAACAACAGATTCAACGACAGAGGCTGAATACATAGCTGCTTCAGAAGCAGCTAAGGAGGCAGTGTGGATCAAGAAGTTCATAAATGAACTAAGGGTGGTTCCAAGCGTGGATGAGCTCATACAGTTGCTTTGCGACAACACAGGAGCCATTGCGCAGTCAAAGGAACCTAGGTCTCATCAAAGATCTAAACACGTGCTCCGCAAATATCATTTGATTAGAGAAATCATTGATAGGAATGATGTAAAAATGGATTATGTTCCCACAGACGATAACCTGGCCGATTCTCTGACAAAGGCTGTTTCTCAGAGAAAACATGATAGTCATTATGAGGCTTTGGGCATACGACTTAGGTATGATTGGCTCTAGGCCAAATGGGAGCTTGTTAGTATATGGGTGTCCTAGAGACAATCTTTTGATTAAATAAAGGACACTATATGTAGAACTTTATTTGTCACAAATAAATGAAAGCACTATTTATTCAGTTTCATATTGTGTCTCGATATTACTGTTAATATTATATGAACGAACTGGATAAACCCCTTGGAATAGAACAGGTATCTCTTGAGTATCTGTGATGACATCACGATCATGAGAATTCAAGGATATTGCATGTCTATTCCTAATTATATGTTCCTAGTCTAGAGACACTGAGTTTGGGGATCAGTGATCTCGGGTAAGACTAGTACGACTTATCTACTTGTATATGGATACAAGGTAAAGACCTCATGAGCTGCGATATGGAGATATCTTAGCTAAAGTCGTGGGTGGATCTATAAGAGTATAGCTTGCACTGAACAGACCCAAAAAGAGACTCTATGAGGAAATCTCACAGATAGTGTCATTAGAGTAATCTCTTTATCTTTGGGTATGTCTTTCCTTAGACCAGAAGTTATTACCTAGATTGTGTTCTTGAAGGCATGTTTTGATTGTATGCCTCGTCTGCCTGAAACATGGAGACTCATAGGTATACTGTTGGGCGTGTCCTTAAAGGACACAGGGCTAGGGTAATAAGCTGAAGGAATTCGTCAAATCTCTGTGAGAGATTAGGTTATCTGTAAACCGGAGAAATCAGGATGACATTTACAGGGACTCGGGAATCTATGCATAGTAAAAGAGATCATGAGATGATCTGCCTTTAGAGTCAGTAAATTGAAGATTCCCTATTTCGAATAAAGCTTACCCTAAACCGCAGGGGTTGATACATTTCCTTGCCCTAGGTTAATGGGAAGATAACCGAGACGAAGGGAAATACATACGGTAACCAAATATGTGCAATAGGATGATCAAGTCATTAATCTGACTTGTTCTGGGGCAACAAAGCATTACTAGTGCTCTGTGTTGTCATTAATTGGGTTGTGCGCTTGTTGGGCCCAAACCCAGTTATGTCAGAAGCTGAGTTGGACCTAATGGGTCACACACTAACACCTTGTAGTCATGATGGACTAGCTTTAAAGGTATTGGGCCTAATAATGGTTGTTAGCCCAAGAAGCTGTTTGGAAGCCCACCTAAATGGGTAGGTGGTGCATGGAGCTTAGTAATGGGCTTGGATAGTCCAAGCCATTACTAATTAATTTAATTAGTTAAATTAATAATCAAATATTTGAATTTCGAATTTTGAATTTGGAATTTGAATTTTGAAATTTGAATTTGGAATTCGAATTTTGAAATTCGAATTTTTGAATTTGAAATTTGAAATTTGAAATTTGGATTTTGAAATTAGTATTTGTAATTTGAATTTTGAAATTCGAATTTTGAATTTGAAATTTGAAATTTTGAATTTTGAATTTTGAATTTTGAATTTGAATGTTTGAGCATTTGAATTCAAGTGTTTGAATTCGAATTTGAATTGGCTTTGAAAAGTTGTTTCATAACAAAAGGATAAGATAAGATCTTATTGGAACATATTCATTGGATCAAGAAGCATCTTTGGAGCATGAACTTGGGCTGTTTGGGGCGCATAATTGAGTGATAAGAATGCCATCTTATCACTTAAAATAAAGCTCCATTCAGATTTGGTGATTGAGAGAATCAGTGGGTGAGTTGATTCAAATTTTGAATGCAACTACTCAATATATTTGGACCCCTTTTAGGGCTGAATTATGCGCATGAAAAGTATACTATATGATAGTTTATGAATTTAAGTTTAAATTATTTTGAACTTAGTTTCATGAGGATAAGATTAGAGGTTGTTGGCAAAATTTGTTTTGCAACAGCTCCACCTTATCCTCCCCTGATTCATGCGCAACTTTAAAAGGATTTTGAAAGTTGGTTTTCATTTTTGAATGATTTAATTCTCTCCTCCTCTCCAAGGTGTGCGCATATAACACACTTTTTCTGCTCCTTAGGGTTTTTAAGAAAACCTAGCCTACTCTCCTTCATCTGATGCACCATTCTGTAGGGTAGTTCACTACACCTTTCCAAACAAAATATCTAGCCTCCACCTTCACCACTTGTGCGCATAGCAAGCCTCACTGTGGTGTTCAACTGGTGGCTTTCAAGAAGGGGTTCTTGCATCATTGACGAACAGTGGTGTGGATCACCATTAGAGGGTTTGAACCCTTCAAGCCTGACATCCGATCTCCCTGACTGATCAGGCCAAAACAAGGTAACATCATGTTGTCTTAAAGCATGAACCTATGTGTGCATGTATGTTTCCACAGTAAAAATTTTGTTTTTACACCTTACATGCATCGGCCTTCAAAGGCCAGTTTACTTTCAGCCCATAAGGGTCAATATGCTATCCACCTAGGTGCCACAAAAATGTATCAAGATTTAAAAGTTAAGTTCTGGTGGCCTGGGATGAAGATGGATGTGCTGAGTACGTATCTAAGTGCTTGGTTTGTCAAAAATTAAAGATAGAGCATCAAAAACCTGCTGGGTTACTTCAGCCACTGGATATACCAGAATGGAAATGGAAGAGTATTTCTATGGATTTTGTTGTTGGGTTGCCTCGAACTCAGGCTGGTTACGATTCGATTTGGGTTATTGTGGATCGACTTACAAAGTCTGCACATTTTCTACCAGTACGGGTGGATTTCACCACATAGAGATTGGCAAGGTTGTATGTTAATGAGATTGTAAGGCTCAATGGGATACCGATTAGTATCGTCAGTGATCGGGACCCGATGTTTACTTCACGTTTTTGGGGAGCCTTACAGCAGACTTTTGGCACTCAGCTTCGATTGAGCACTGCGTATCACCCGCAGACTGATGGTCAGACTGAAAGGACCATACAGACACTTGAGGATATGCTGAGAGCTTGCACGTTGGAACAAGGTACTGCTTAGGATAGATACTTGCCACTGGTAGAATTTTCTTATAATAACAGTTTTCACACCAGTCTAGGCATGGCACCGTATGAGGTATTGTATGGGAGGAGGTGTCGTACTCCCACTTGTTGGACTGAGGTAGGCGATAAAGAAAGATTTGGTTCGAATTTTGTGCAGGAAACAACAATGCAAATAGAAATGATCAGAGAAAAATTGAAACAGACATAGAATCGGAAGAAAAGCTACTATGATAATGAGCATAGACCGCTAGAATTCGAGGAAGGTGACCACGTTTTTGTACGATTGTCTCCGGTCACGGTTGTTGGCCGTGCGTTGGGAGTGAGGAAGCTGAGTCCTCGGTTCATTGGACCGTATCAAATTATGAAAAGGGTAGGATTGGTGGCCTATCGGCTTGCCTTGCCCCCTCAATTGTCCAATCTACATGATATTTTTCATGTGTCGCAATTGCGACGTTATGTTCCGGATGAATAACATGTGGTGATACCGGATAATATTGAAATCAGGGAGAATTTGAAGACTCTCATTGGTCCTATTGCAATACTGGACCGCAGTGAAAAGAGGTTGAGAAGTAAAGTTATTCCCATACTGAAGATTCAGTGGGAGGGCCGCACACTTGAGGAGGCTACTTTGGAGCGGGAGGATGAGATTCTCCGACTGTATCCTGAGTTAGCGGACATGTATGATTTAATTTTGCGGACAAAATCTCTAAAAGGAGGGGAGAATATAACACCTCATAAATTTAAATGTGTGTTTTTGTATGATATTGTGAATTTAAAATGGTAGGATTAGTGAAAATCCATGAATTAAGGCCAAAAAGGGCAAAATGGTAAATTACCAAACATGAATCCCTAGGCATGAAAAATTGAGTAGGAGACCTCATATGACAAAAATAATGCCGGAAACGTACTCAGGGCGAAAAATTGAATGAATAGGCAAATTTGTGAAAATTTGATTAATAGTGATTTTTATGGTGTAAAATACTGCGGTATAAGTGTACCAATAAGTGTGAAATTTTTATCAATATTTTTAGGAAACAAAAATATGTCATGCACCAGAAAAATAAGTAGATTAGGAATCTGTGGTCGGAATTGTTGATTGGATTAAAGTTAAATCGCGTGTGCGACCCGCGTGACCCAAATCCACTTAAATCCTTCCTTCCTTCCTCAGCATCACCTCACGCCCTCTCTCTCTTTCTTGAATTTGAAAAAAAGTGAAGTGTCATGAATTTGAGATGTTGAGTAATGTGGTAAGATGTTGATCATGGTGTTGATCATTGTAGGGTGCCTCACACGGACGTGATTTTGGAAGATTGACTGGGAGCGTACGTGTGGAACGAGACTCTCGAAGTTGAGGTAAACCCTTGGAGCCGGGGTTTAATCCATTGTGTGCTCCACCACACCTAGTGGAAGTTTGTGGTTGGATTTTGTGTTTATAGCATTGTGTGATTATGTGTTTTCATGCATTATTGCTTGTTGTGTGTGAAATCGTATGGTCTTTGGCCAGTAGACGTGTCTTGGTTTGGACATCCGCTGGAAATATCCTTTGGGGATTTCAGTCGGGTTGTTGCCGTGGGGCCGACTCTGGGAGCGGCACCAGGATGATCCAAACGAGGGACTTCCGCTGGATAGGGCTCATGAGGAATTCAAGTTTGGTTTTTCCATGGGGTCGTCTCAACCATGGGAGAGGCACCAGGAAGGTTCCCGAGAGTTATATGATGGGGTCCTCGAATGTAATCCTAATGTGGATGTTCTTGCACATTGAGTGAGCCATGGGGTGGAGAAAGTCTCTAGTACCCTTGTTTTACTGAGGTATATTTGTATATCTCACCCCGCGTTTGGGGACATCATTTCAGGGCATTATGAGCACGAAGGAGCTTCGGGCAAGAAGCCCACTTATTGGATGGCAGTAGCATGTGGTTCATTGTTCTAGCATGGCATTTTGGAGGAGTATATTTGATGCACATATCATGTTATGAAGTATTTTGAGACTTAGATCATGAACATATAGCATGATGAGATTTCCGTGCTTTTGTAGTGTTCATGATTATGTTCTATGTCTTCGTATCTGTTTCATATTCATGCCTTGGTTTAAGTGTATATTTTGAGTGAGCATGGGACTTGTCCATAGCCACCTATATTGTATTTGAGGCATTAGGAGACTTGTGTAGTAAGTAGACCACTCATTGTGTAAAATGGCTATTATATTGAGAATTCTTGTAATTGATGCATTATATAATGAAAATGCATGATGGAAGGGCCTAGAGCCTACATTACGACATGTGTAACATGTATGTTGAGTATTAAGGTGTTAGGAGTGAGTTACATCACCCATTTAGTGCATTAAAAGCTGTCAAAATGCAATTCTACAGTTAAGGAATCGATTCCCTATTGAAAGGAATCGATTCCCAACATCACAGTGGCCTAAATTTTGCGTGCTCTGCTTCAAGGAATCGATTCCTTGTGAGAGGGAATCGATTCCTCAAAACAGGGGAGGTAAAATTCAACTTCTGTTTGTTACTGTAACTGCTGGGAATTGATTCCTTGAGGTAGAGAATCAATTCCCACAGTGCAGAAATTGAAAAAGTGTCATTTTACAACCTTGGTTAAATGGTATTGCTTAGTGGAGTTAGTAAAAGTGGAATAACTTGAACTACAGAGCTCCGAATTGAGCGTGGTCTGAAACCACGCGTAGCTAATGAAGAAAGCTATAACATGGCAAGAGATGAGAGTCAAAAGATAAGTTTTAAATTAATTTGGTAACGAGAAAGATAGTGGATATCAGTAAGTTTTATGCTTCCGCGAGCTTTGCATTTACAATTACGGTGTTGTTTTTAATTGATTACGGAAAGGGTTAATGTTTAAAGAAAAGAAAGTAATAAAAGAAAAAAAATTCCCGTAATTTAATTAACAAATTACTGTGATTGTAACTGCGCTTAATACCATATTCAATGATAACATTACCGGTACGTAACGAGATGTTACACTTATAACATATCATTCTATTCCAGAAACAGTCCCACAAAGAAGAGGGTTGTTCTTCAAACCTTAAAGTCGATTCCTAGGCATGAACAACTACATTTTGGCATACTGCCTTCAACGGATTTACCCCATGCAAAGCTTTATTAATTTTGTTTCTAATTCTAGTTGAAGTCCAATAATTTAATGGGGTTATTTTCCCAAGTTCCTAGACCGGGTGCTTGTGCTAGCAGGCAATAGGTTCTAAGGCGATCCAAGGGGCAGAAATAGGGAATAAAATGACAACTCATAATACTCCTAAACTATATGCAGCAGCCGAATAGAACAATAAGAAAGGAGTGACAAAAATACATCTTCCTTGTCAAACATGAGAGTGCGTTATTTGTGACCTTTAAGCATGCTGTCTACAAAGTTATCAACACATGCAAGATTAAATTCTTTACTCTAATTCACGAATCAGTCCCCCCATGGATGAGGGCTATTTTCCAAGCCCCAAAGTTCTGATATTAACATGAATACATCAAGGATTTTCTGCTTGAACAGAATTAAGGGAAGGAAGATGAAAACAGAATTACTTCCTAGAGCCTAAAAGCAAGCCGAATCAGAGTAAAGGGGAAGAAAGAAAAGCTGGAAGCTCACTCACCAGCTCACTAGCGCACAAAAATCACCATTGACCGAGGGGCAGTTCACTTTTCCTTTGCCCAAAGGACCAGTTCCAGCTACATGCAGGGGGAGGAGAGATCCTTTCAACGTTGTACAAGTGCATGAAGTGGAAACATTCAACCGAAGCTGACCCAACTAAAATGGAACAGGAAGACAACAAAAGAACCACCTCACCTCCTTGATGAGTGTATACAGCCGAACACAAAAATAGAAAGGGAAAGGATTTATGCTTGTGCTCCAATCTCCATGGGTGTTGGTCCACAGGTGAACAAGAAATGGAAGAGGCATATGCTTAGGCTTCAATCTCCTTATTAAACCAAAGAGGGGATGCACAAGGAAAATAGAGGAATTACTGCACCTCCTTGCCAAGAGACGTATGGCCGAACTAGGAAAACATAAGGAGAATATGTTTAAAGTGTTTTGTTTTCCTCCCTAGATGCTCACGGTTTTGGCTGTTGTAGATGGGAAGGAGAGGACTCATTTTCTTGGGTTGGTGTTTCTTCTCTTCGTTACAGCTTGGAGGGGAAGGGAATAAGGACTGCACTTTATTTAATTCTGAACATGTACCAAACAAAATGGGTTGTTGCTTCTCTGGTTGTTAGACGTACAAGAGGAGATAAGGTGAGGGTTGTTTGCTTTTTGGACAAATGGCGCAAATCAGCTTTCTATTGGCCAATCCAAGCTAAGCATGCAGATTTGTTTAAGGATAAGTTTTGTATCATTAGAGGAAAAACATAGGGCTGAATTAATCCCCTATTTTACAAGGTTTGGGCTGTGGCCCATGGGGAATTTGGACCCAAGATTTCACCTAAGCCATGTAGTTTCATGAAGCTACTTAGTAAGTAACTAGAGTTCTTGCCTATACCGTAATTAAATGTAACAATATCCCTTTTTAACTAGTGTCTTGAGTCTTTTAAAACATTCCCATATACTTGCTTATAATAGCAATAATTTAATTTTCCTAACTCAAATTAATTCCACCCTAAACATAAATTTAATTCGAATTTCAAGAATGCTCCACATCCCTAATTGCGAGTTATGTAATTTCCTAATTATGCGGGATGTTACACTCTCCCCACCAAATTTGAAGTTTGTCCCCAAACATCGTCCTAACATTCCAATACTATTCCAGTCGAATGCCAAACAAAATTACATTAGTGAAAGACCTTAGATCACATTCAGCCGACATCTATAACAGTCATCAATTAATTCAGAGTATTACAAACAACTTGCACTTTACATATTCATTAGACAATATATATAACAAAATTTTACTCGTACGGAAGGACATAAAAATTTTCCTAGCCTAATCATAATAAACAAATTTCTGGCTTCTCTTTAAACAACGTTTTGACCACAATGCAATAAAGATGAAGTGAAACCAACATATAATTTTTTCTAAGCCACGAAATTTCAGCCATCCATTAGTGTTATTACTTATGTTCTTCGTTTCTTTATGTGGGTCAAAATTAATAACATGCCATCCTCATTCTTATGCATCCACTATACTTACTATACTGAAAATACACATCATTAGCTACCCGAGGACTCTATGGTTTTTATGCAAAACTGTTTGGAAATTAGCAATTCAGATTACAAGATTACTTCACAAATGATCACACACAAAAAATTTACAATCCTGAAGTAGACAATTTAAAATAACTAGACATGCCTGCTTAGTACTTGCGCAAACAGCGGGCTAATCAGCTAGGAGCATCCCTAACAGTTATTTTATCTTTGTAGTTTACATGTTACAATTTAGATCTTCGTCCACTTCTATAACACCTCGTAAAATTTGAATATGAATTTATATGATATAATGTGGGTTAAAAGGGAAGGATTAGTGAAAATCCTGAAATTGAGGTCAAAATGTGTACCAAGGACAAAATAATAATTTGCCATAAACGTAAACCGAGGCATGAAAATTGGAGTTGGAGATCTCAAATGACAAAAATAATGCTGGATATGGATTCAGGACGAAAAGTTGAGTGAATAGGCAAGTTTTGAAAATTTTGATGAATGGTGATTTTCCCGGTGTAAAAAAACTACGGTATAATTGTACCAATAAGGGTGAAATTTTTATGAGTTTTTTGAGGAAATAAAAATATGTCATGAACCAGAAAAATATGTAGATTGTGAATTTGTGATTGGAATTAGGTGAGGGATTAAAGTTAAATCGCGTGTGGGACCTGCTCCCACCAAACCCACTTAAGTTTTCCTCCCTTTTTCTTTCCTCACGCACGCCTCTCTCTCTCTCTCTCTCTTTTCTTTCTTCTTCCTCCCTCTCCTTTGTGTGTTTCCTCCATGGGAGCTTGGGCAAGAAACTTTCTTGCCCATTTTCCCCACTTTTGAGCCACCAAATCGATAAAGTTCCAACACCAAAGTTGTTTATAGTGAGGATGTGAGTATATTACCCTTCTTGAGAGAGTCATGAAAGTGAGTGTGGGATGAGATCGTTTTTACGCCCATTTGTGCGAAATTATGGAATTTTGGGGAGCATTGGTGATGCTTTGGCTTGGATGGACCCTTGATCTTCAACCATTGGAGCCTTAAGAAGCTATTGGTTGTAAGTATTCTTAGTTTCGTGGAGTTTTTGTGAAAATCATAAAATGGGTTTTGTGTTGAAGTTGTGTTGGATGATTTGTGTAATTAGAGAGCTCAAATGGAAAATGTGCATTATATGATTGTCTTAAAATGATGTATTTGAGCTAGAAATGCAATAAAATTTATTGGTGAAAAATGCTCATAACTTAGGATTTTTGCATGATGCCTAAGATTTGTGAAAATTGAATTGTGTAAGAAATGGATTGATAAATAATTGTATGATGTTGTAATATGATTATATGATGAGTATGAGTGTTGAATTTGATTGAATACCCCTAGATTGATGGGCATGAGTAATTCGACCTATTGAGGTAATGGTTGGTTGATGATGTAAAATTGAAGTGTAAGTGAATATCTATGAATGGTGTAAATGAGTGATTGGAATGGAAACTAATTGATGATCATGTAGTTGATCATTTAGGTTGCCTCTCACGGACGCTATGGAAGTGGATTAAGCTTGGAGCTTACGTATGGAGCATTGGCTTGGAGTTGAGGTAAACCTTTGGAACTCGGGTTTAGTCCCTTGTGTGCTCCACCACGCCTAGTGGAAGGTGGTGGTTGGAATTTGTGTTGTTGAACATTGTATGAATATGTATGTTCATGCATTATTGCTTGATTGTGTGACATGCTTGGAGCATGTTGTGAGTAAATTGTTTGATCTCTGGCCAGCAGATGTGTGTTGGTTTGGACTTCCGCTAGATAATTTCGTTGGGAATTCCAGTCGGGTTTTGCCGTGGGACCGACTCTGGGAGCGGTACCAGGATGATCCACATGCTGGACTTCCGCTGGGGATTCCGGTCAGGTTTTGTCGTGGGGCCGACTCTGAGAGAGGTACCAAGACGATCCAAATGTGGGACTTCCGCTGGATAGGGCTCATGAGGAGTTCCAGTTGGGTTTTTCCGTGGAGTCTTCTCAACCATGGGAGAGGCACCAGGAAGATTCTGGGAGTTATACGATGGGGTCCTTGAACGTAATCCATATGTGGATGTTCTTGGGTTGTGCCCAGTTCTTGTGATATTGTATGTCATGCGTGCCATACCTTGTTATATGTTGCACATTGAGTGAGCCATAAGGTGGAGTGATCCTCTAGTACCCTTGGTTTACTGAGATATATTTGTATATCTCACCCCGCGTTTGGGGACATCTTTTCAGGATAGGTTGAGCCTGGAAGAGTGGAGCATGAGGTGCATATGGAGGGCACGGCATGTTAGAGGATTCTGTTGGATACACCTAGCATAGTGTATCACATTTTGGACTTAGGTCATGGACATGTTGCCTTTTGATAATTGCCATGTTTTGTATATTCATGACTATATGAAAGTCTTTCAAAATTGATGTATAATTGTGCCTTTGACTATATGTATATTCTGTGTGAGCATGGGATCTGTCTATAACACCTCGTAAATTCAAATGTGAATTTATATGATATAATGTGGGTTAAAAGGGAAGGATTAGTGAAAATTCTGAAATTGGGGTCAAAATGTGTACCAAGGGCAAAATGGTAATTTGCCAGAAACATAAACCGGGGCATAAAAAATAGAGTAGGAGAACTCAAATGATAAAAATAATGCCGGAAATGGATTCAAGATGGAAAATTGAGTGAATAGGCAAGTTTTGAAAATTTTGATGAATAGTGATTTTTATGGTGTAGAAATATTGCGGTATAATTGTACCGATAGGAGTGAAATTTTTATGAGTAT
>JAVKPL010005209.1:0-24032 GCA_032173675.1 Gastrolobium villosum | reverse complement strand
CTCCTTTTGTTTCAAATAGAGATAATATTGCTACCCCAATGAGCAATGAGTCTCCATTAAGCTCTGTTGATAAAAAGAGATCAACTGCTAAGTCGTTTCACATGTCACTTGATTTCACACTCATTAGAGAAGTTAGTAGATTAACAGCAACAATCATGAGAAAATTTGAACGTACAAGAGGTGGAGCTGGTTCTTCCCTGGCTTCAAAGGTATTATTCAAGCCTCCTTGCTATGCCTATTCAATTATATACCCTCTAACAAAACCCTCAACTTTCATTTTGTTATGATCTTCCAAGTTGTAATTGCTGTTGACGATGCTAAAGTGAGTCATTTTTCTATTGCAGGCTTCAAAGAATGAGTTGCAAACCCCATTAACAGAAAAGAAAAGGTACCTGATTTTGAGAAGTTGTTATTCACATGACAAAAATGTTTTGTTCCAACTAATCACATCCTGCTAGCCTCCGTGTAAATTTTGAAAATCATTAGGAGCAAAACACCTACTTATTTGTCATATGATCCCTGCTTTTAAACATCAGATTAACACGAATTAAGAATTTTTAAGTCAAGAATAACTGAACAATTTGTCTTGAGGCATTCATTTTTTGATAATAGAAATGAATTGGAACATGTTAGCAGTAAGGCTGAAAGGCTATGAAGAGCACAAATCACAGGCGTATGATTATATATACAGTTTTATGTGTGTATATATATGACTGTTATGTATTAGCTCCAAAAACATTCGATGCTTTAAGTGGATTGTGTTACAAGCACCTTTACCATCATTTGCATCTACAACTTGAAGATGGAAAAACATTTTTGTGGTTATTGTTTCTAGACTAATATTTGCAATGCTTTAAATGCATGCAGAAATAAAATGACACCCTCGAATATATCCTCCATGTTTAGCTTGAGGAAAGAAGAAAGGGCTGCAAGTAGAAACAAGGCAAAACTACATTCATTACTTTTCTCTTCTGATTCAGTTGATTATGACATTAACCGTAATATACTTATTAAATTACTTGACTTTCTTTGTCTATTGATCTTCATCAATTCAGAAACTTGAAAAAAACCTCAATGCTAGTGAAGCTCACAAAGTGCAACTGCATACAAAACTCAAGGTGGGTTGATATGTAACATTAACAACACCAAGTGTAAATTGTCAATGTGATGATTATCTTACATGGTTCCTTCAGCTTAATCAATAGCATTCAATCCTCTTACGTGCAGGAGAAAGCAGAGGTAAAGATGAGAAAACTACGTCAAAGCTTTTGTTGCATAGCCATGCCACTACCTGATTTTCACAAGGAAAGAGAAGCATCAAAGAGAGAGACAATGAAGGTATGTTTTCCCATGTGTTTACAAATAATGAAGATGGTGAGCCATGAAGCAGCAATAAGAAAATTACGGGATTGAGTCTAAGAAACAACCCATTTGTAAAATTATAAGAATAAAACTATTGACTCTCATCTCTACCCTTGTAAATCGAGAAACCTTGTGCACCGGGATTTACCCTTTATTTTGCTAATAATGATCCAAGCTATTTATTTGAGAACAAGTTGTTACCAATTCTCCTCAACAGCCAAAAGTTTATATAAGTTCAATTGCTGATTTATTGCAGGATCCGCTAACACCCCATGAGTCACCCAAAGATGGAAGAAGTGTAGTAGTGAGCAAAAGCTCTTTACCTCCTAAGAGACATTTCCAGGGAAAGAATGGTGGCACCTTGTCTATGCTTCTCACTTCAAATTCCACTGTGATTACTCCTATTGAAAATACTTCTCCAAATATTCAGCTTGGAAACCAGAATGATAGAAATTACAAATAATTTTAGGCAGAAAGTACAGTATGGATTTTGTGCTTCTTCTTGCAGCTAAAGATCATATTTAAAATGTAAATTTACCTTCTTGAAAATGAATCCTTTGGTGTGTGTATTCTGGGTATGTAGCAATATGGGATGGCCCCTTTACTCATTTATTTATTTATTTTAAAAAAATAGTACGAATTTATTGATGTATCAAATTTTAGTGCTATTCATAAGCTATGTAAATGAGATTTTGTGGAATGGTAATTAAAAAGGAATCATCCATAATTTTACATCAAACTAATCATCAGCTCAATCATTACGCTTGAGCTGATAAATATAAATAGAGTTATGGCCAGATTAAAAGCTATAACTTTTAATCTTATGGTAAGCTTTTAATCCAAAAGTTCATGTAAATGTCAACAATTTGCATATTTCATTATTTTTGACACTCAAACTATTCAAATACAAACTTATATCCTTCACTCCTTTCAAGCAATTGTTACATAAATAACGATATCATCAATCATGAACAAGGTTCAACCCAACACCAATCATTATCTTCATCTTTTTCTACTTCAACATGATCAATTCCCAACGGTAACGCCATTTCAGAAATACATATGCCATCATTTAAAGTGCATGAATAACCCATATGATAATCAACTTGGTCACCACTTTCATCTTCCACCTCATCTTCAATGCGGACATTAGAAAGAATATCCAAAATCATGGTTACCGACAACCCGGAAAAATCCAAATCGGGTCGATCCATGACCCGGCTTTGTTTGTGCTTTTGGGTGCCTTTGGTCTTGTTCTTGGACTTGCATGTTGGGTTGAGGTGGCATATGGTGCAGTGTGGCGTGCCACACTTGGCTGTGAACTTGGAGTGGTTGGTGGGCTTGGAGGGTACCTTGGTGAAAAGCCCAGCTGTGGGAGGGGAATCGAACCGGGTTACGAATCGGGTATTCGGTTTAAGTGTAGATGGTAGGATCCGATAAGATCTCACCATACCATGTTGGTGACCCTCTCTCTTCATTCTAGTTCAATAAGAGTTGTGGGCTAAAAAAATATTAAAAATAAAGAGAGAAGAAATTGATGAGATAAAAGGGATATATGGAGTATGTTTATATAGTGCTAATTTTGTGGTTGGTGTGTATACACGGAATGCACCTTGGGAAGCAAGGTACTTGTAGTTTTAATGCGTGTAGACCAAGAATTTATAAAGAAAGAGATTAAGTCATTTGGATTAAATAAGTGTAGAAAAAGAGCTACATATCCAATTGTATTAAATAAATAAACAATTCCTACTATTAAAAATAATCATTTTTTTTTTGTTTTTGCACACATTAGCTTGAAAAATAATCATTTTATGTATAAAAAAAAAAAATTTCATTTTTGCAAACATTAGTAGTTTCTAGATTTGTTTCTAATCTTTAGAAGAAGTAAGCGCTTGAAAGGATATATCATAATTTTTGACAGACTAAGACAGGTTATAATGAAACTGTATAATATAATTATGTGCGGTGATGGCTTATTAAAGGAAAAAATAAAAAAAATAAAATCAAGAATCAGTAATGTAAACAAACAAAGTCACGGACACGGAGGATTTAGCACAAGGGTTCTTGGAGCATTGTTGTGACACAATATAATTTATATTTTTTATTATGATAATTTTGTGACTTTTATCTAGATATTACTTTGATAATTTAAGAATTTTATGATAATTAATAAGTTAAATGTCAGTTGATAATTTATGTAAAGGCCTGATTGGACAAGTTACATATATAATTCAAATGCCAACCCTGTTACACAATTTAAGTGCCTAAATTGTTACAAATCCTAAACTATAAACACTTATTCTACTGTTACACAATTCAAATTCAAATACAAAAATTATTATCAATATTACCATCATAACCATAATCAATATTACAACCGTAATCATCAATAATGTTACAATTGTGACATTAATGCTTCAATCGTAATAATAATTATGTAATTTATAGATTTTGAATTAATTTTTTTTTTTTTTTTTTACTTTAGGAATCTCTTCTTACTTTTAGATATTTTCTTTTTCTAATGTTATTTATTTTATAAAACCATTATTTGCTTGGAATTTTATATATAGTTAGAATTTGGCTATCATTCTCGATGAAGTGTTTTTGTTTCAAGAAGTTTTGATGACTGATTAAATCATATTATAAACTTTTTTCATGACGATCCTTAGAGAAATAAGGCCTCATAATATACAAATTATGGGTGACGTTGGGAAATTTTTAAGGTACTCCTGTCGCACTACTGACTCGGTGCAACGGGCAAATCAACGCTGAAAAGAGAATGTAGGTGTTGTACGGAGAAGAAAGAAAGAAAAAAACCCTAATGTAATTTTTTGAATGGAGGTCGAATTTGCAACAGTTGCATGGAAAATGAACTCATGACGTTGAGGGTTTGGGAGCAACGATTAGATATGCTTTAACCACCATTGGATTCAATAGCTCAAGAAGGGCAAATTAAAATAGAGTCTAATATTTTTCATATTGTAGGAGTTAATTTTATTTTTCATACACATAAAAATATATAGCAAATAAAATTATTTCATACAATATTAGAAACATTATATGCATTAAATTATGAGATAGATTATTCTACCTACTTTTTTCTGGCATTCCTTACCTACTCATCTTCAATGCTATTGGATCAAAACATCAAGAGGAGAGACAAAGAGTGAGATTTTGATCCAATTTGCAAATAATTATTGTTCAAATTTTTAATTTCTTGAATCTTTAATTTCACAGATGATAAAAATGCAAATATGAAATTATATGATCCAAAAACAGCAACAAAACAGTGACAAAATGTGCTAATAATGTGCTCATAACATCACGGACTTACCTTTGTTCAACTTATCAAACGGGAAAAACCATCTTTGTTAGTTTCCTTTACTTTCCACCGGGCTTAAAATTTTCAGGTATATAAAGTTATTTTGGATACCAATTTACCATCATTTCCCTTAGAGGGAATTTATAGTATTTTCTAAATTTCTTGAAGAATTTTTTTTTTTCATAATAAGCATTAATTTTGAAATTTACTCATGCTTTTCGGATTATATTGGTATTTTTATAAAGGATTAAAATTTTCAGGTACATAAAGTTATTTTGGATACCAATTTACCATCATTTCCCTTAATCAACGGTTATCATTTTTCAAATCAAACTCATTAATTAAGTATTAATTCGCAATAAATGATAACCGTTTTGAAATTTACGGTTAAGATGTGGTCATGCTTTTCGTAACATTATATTGTGTATTTTTTTTTATAATAACTACAACACATTTGTGATTTGTCACAGTTTAGACAGTAGACAAATGATACTTCATTACTTCATTAGTTTTATTTCCTACTATCAGAGGAATATTGTAGGAAAATTTCAAACAACATTATACTTTAGCTTAATTAGGTACATTTCTGTTTTAATTTTATCTTTTGCCACAGCCACCAACTAAGGAATTCAGTAGCTTGACAATAATATAATGCTATTCACTCGATCAGGTAGAATTTTTTTAAACAAATTACTATAAAGAATGTGATGATGAGGCTATAATCCTTAATATTTGTACAACAAAGTTTATTCAAGTTCCAAGCTAAATGGTGCTCCTAGTGCTTGGTTTTGATACCTGTATCAATCTATGGGAAGTTTAATACACATTTTGAACCAAATCATGTCTTACACATTCTCTGGCGGTGATTGATCAGAAGGCCTGACAAGGTGCTGTGTGATTTGATCTTCGTGCTCTGTAGAGTTCACCAACTTGGAGGACTTTTTAGAAGGATACAGAACATAATGTTGAATAATGAAAATTATGTCAAAGAATACAGATACCTGCAGTTGTGTATTCCACCAAAAACAATGTCACAAAAAGTTGTGCTCGAGTGGTAAACTGTAGCTCTTATATCAAAGGAGTTATTTTCTCAACCAAAATAGAATATATAGTTCTATGATTAGAATAATGATATGAAAATAAAACCAGAATCAGTACCAGAACAAGAAGTGCATGCAAAATATATGGATTGGAAAAGGAACAAACAACTATAAGTTAAGAACAATGTCAAATACTACTCAAAGTTTTCCTTACCAGAGATAACAGCACTTTTCCAATATTCCCATAGAAGTTAACCCATGAATCTGGAAAGATGGGATTTAAATTATGTTAATGTGAAAATATAGAATCAAATACCAAGACCTATCAGTAGCAGAGATAAGTAGATGGCAAACCTTGATCTACTGATTGCACAACCATCTGTCCGTAATTCGCTACTCCTCCAGAAAAATCAAGCAGAATGTTGCCAATGCTAAAGCCGTCAGTACTTTTTCTTAGGAAGTTCATGCTTGCCTACATTCATAACACAACTAATTAAATGGACAGCTAGAAGCTGTGAAAGTATGGTCTCTTGCCAAATAAAAAATAAGGGAAAAATGTTTCTGCAGTTAATGCAGATAAGTTATATGCATTTATTCCCAAAACGACGTCGTTTTGGTATTGAAATCTTAAAAAATTATAAATATAAAGATTATTATAACCCTCAAATAAATTAAAATTACAACAACACCATGATTTCTGCCCAAAACGACGTCATATTGGGCTTACTGCAGATAACTAGTAACTGCAGAAAAAGTGAACCCAAAAAATAATGGTATCTAAATAAGGGACTATTGTACTGAACATAAAGAACAAAATATACTGCAAGTAACAATCTACTTGAGATTTCAACAGTTTATTATTACAGAATATGTACTACATCAGTTATGTTGTCAACTGATATGTAATGAACTAGGATAGTATTATAATTCAGTTTTCCAAAACAGTCTTTTTGGTGACATGAAGTTTATGTCTCAAGACCCAATTGTATACCACTAGTCCACCTGCACAATGTCAAAATGATAGAAAAATGGTGCTTCAACCAATGCTGCTTTAGTACTTCAAACTATTAGAGGATCATCCCATTACTAGAGAGAAAGAATCAAGTTCCACCTTTACTCATTCCATCTGACTCCTTTTATATTTTTATATTTAATAATTTGTTTTCTCTCACACAAGAGTACAGGTGTTAAGTTGAAGTACTAACGACTGCAGGGATTTCAGAAAAGAACATGCAATTAGTTTCATCGGCATTCAGGAGCACAACCAAAAAATTAGGTTCTGCCAAGAATTTTTAGTTAAAAAAAAAAATACTATTTCAATAATCATATATAGAGATAAAAAAAACATAATTAAATTTGAAAGAAATCCTAACCTGGGGAATATACTTTATAGTAGTCATAAGTACTTGAATCGAGCTGCAACATGATCAATTTAAACAAAAAGTTAGAAGAAAATTAATCACATCCAAAGATGAAGGCAATCTGATCTTTTCTGATTATACAGAACATAAATTGTGGGTCTGAGGTAGTTCAAAACACAGAATAAGATCCAAAGCTTTGCACTAAGATAATACAATAAGAAAGGAGTCCATAGTGGTAACTGGTAGGAATGCCAAAACAAAACAGTATGCAATTGTCCACAAGACAGTTAGGTCACAGAATAGAACATAATAAAAGCCCCTGAGATGTTAGGTATTATTGATGTTTCAGCAGGTGGCATATATAAACCACTCCCCATCAAACCTCAGCCAGTGAGAGTAAGGGTGAGGGAAATCCTTGTACATAGCCTTACCCTTGCATATTTGCAAAGAGACTGTTTTCTGGATTCAAACCCGTGACCTTTTTGTAGGTGGCATGGCATATATGAGATCAACAATTCTGTAGGGCTCTCAAATAAGAACTGAAATACTTTCAGTCAAATTATCAATTTCACATGCATGTTATAACCAAGTGCTGACTAACTATATACAGAGCAAACAGACTATATTTTCCGAGACTAGCGCTACATCTCTTAAATTATTGAAAAATGAGAAATCATTTATCCTGTTGCACAAATAGCATGCCAGTTACAGATGAATTAGGATGATCTCAATAAAGCACTGAGAAAATTACAACATGGGAGCTACATAAATTGGTAACAAACTGGTTAAGATTCAACAATATGAAATCTCCAGTTGAAAATAAATTACATCTGATACAAAACTACAAGTTCATCCATGCAAATATTCTATGGAGTTGAGTTGAACATCAGAGAGCATGAAACAGATGCCATTAACTAACAAGAAGAAACAACATACTTGAAGATGGAGAGAAGCCAAAGCCAGGAATGATTAGACAAAGCAATAAAGAAACAAACTGCAGCAGTTAGCCAAACAACAGAGACAATTGCAATAGCAGTTTTCGACACTTTCTGGCTTCCACGCTACAATGAATTAATTACCAAATTCAGCGAAATCGATAATTCAGTCCATAGAACAAATAAGAACAATATTCTGAATTAGAGGAAATATCATTCTTACTTCATAGATTGCAATCTGGAATAATGTAATTGCTGTCAGTAGAACAGCATGGATTGAGAAAGCAACATCATTTGCAGCCACAGGTATCATCTGAAATAAATAAAAATAAAACTTCAACATTGTTAATTAAATCCTCAGCATAATAGACCTCATCAGCTTTATACTTACCCTTCCTGCAACAAGCAGGAAACTAGTCTTAAATTGATTATATTCTAAGACTATTGTCCCAGCCAAAACCGTAAGTAAGCAATTATGTTTATAATTTTATATATAAGCAATTATGTTTATAATTTTATATATAGATAAGAACAGAAATTAGCCTCTTTACAAGGGTAAAACCCATACAATCAACCATCACTCCTGCTCTAGGAAGTAGGAAGTGTGACTAGGGAGGGTGAAGTGAGGACAATCCTTATATGCATCATTATCCTTGCATATTCGATGTGACTAGGGAGGGCGAAGTGAGGACAATCCTTATATACAGCATTATCCTAGCATATTCGGAAATCTTTCGGTCACAAAAGAGCAGTTTTACCACTGCTCATTTGGCTCTTAAAATATTACCCACATATAGATTGCAAAAAATTCTAATTCCATGACCATGCAGCAATCATATATGGGATTTGCATTCATCATTTAACATGACTATAAAAAAGTTTCCTACGCACACAACATTTTGTGGGGCCCACACATTTTGAAGCAAAAAAAAAAAAAAATTAAGACACACAAAACGATTCTCTATAACATTACACAATCACTTCTTCTACGAAGTAACTCTTATAAAACCCATCATATATGTATATATGCGAAAATTTAGTTTTCCCTTATTATAGCATGATGACATAACATAACATAAACAGTTCAGCATCATAACATAAAGTCTAAAGAAACGGTTTTGGTGGTATTTCATTGAAGTTAGTTTGAGAAAGAACCTCCCCATAACCGTATTTCTCAAAGTATTGCTTCTGAATAGCAGAGCTGAAGTAGAGAGAAGCATTGTATATGAGATAGGAACTGTGCTTGGTCAAATTCAACAGCACGAAATCGAAGTTGAGTCCCACCACACTAAATTCAAAAAATTAAAACAAATAAATAAATAAAATATTGAGGGTGAAACACAACAGAATCGAATACAGGGTATGATGAGAGAGTAATAAATAACCTCTTCCTTCGAAAATTCAAGATGACTTGAGGGTAGAAGCTGATCGACCATGAAAGGAAAGCGAACCAACCCAGAAATTCATAAGTGACTTGGAGTGGAACAGAATTCCAAGATGCCATTTTTTTTCTCTTCTCTTCTCTCCCACCACAACGATCACAAACTGCGTTTGCGCGTTGAATATGACCTTTTCTTAAAAGGCACTCTTATGCTGACGTAAACAACTACCTCCAAAAATTCTCAAAATCTACGAACTCTAAAGGGTTGCTTTTGGCTGAAGATATATTTTTTTATCCGGAAAATATAATTTTTTTTAATCAGGAGTATATAATTAGGGTTTATTATTTATCATTTAAATGATGATGAAAAATTTTCTACACACACAATATTTTGTAAGGCCCATAGCAAAAAAAATTCCAACACGCAAAATAAATCTCTATAACACAATCACTTTTCCTATAACATAACTCTTATAAAACCCATATAATTAATGGGGAAATTGTGTGAATGTAAATTTATTGGGCAAATTAAAAAAAAAAAGGTGTTTGGTAGCACGGAATATTACCAGAAAAAATTGATTTAAATTTAGTAAGTTTATATTTGGTTGGAAGTAAAATTTTGATGGATAAATATATTGAAAAGCCAAAAATACCCCTTATAAATTTTGATGGGTAAATATATTGACAAAGTATGAGGGGCATTTCAGTCTACAAGATAGCTCCAAATTTTGCACTTCCCTAGTCTTCCGCAAATACCAGCTTGGACGAGGTCTTCACAAACAGTGTTTTTTCATATCGAATTACACACAACTCTGATTTGCATGGGTAAATGCATTGCCTCATTTTATTTCTCTAAACCCTCTACTAAACATGGCTTACATGGTATCTCACTCTCACTTACCCGACCATCCCACCAAAAATCACCTACCAAACACCCTAAATATTTTTGATTTCTTAAAGTAAAAAAAATTATTAAAATTTAATTTTTATTTTATTTAACTATAATATAAAAATCAATTATTGTTATAAAAAAAAAATCAATTATTAAAAATTCTATTCTTTTCTTTTTTTCATTCAAATTTCTAACTGAAGAGATGATCACTTTAAATCTCCTCCATTTTTTATTTATTTTATCCCATGTGAGAAATATATAAAATTATTAATGTAGTGTCACCTATTAAGTTAAGCTTTTGAGTTAAATTGATTTTTACATGGTACCAGAGCATCGGTGTCACGGGTTCAATCCTCACCTCTTGTGTGAGGGGACGTATTATATATATATATATATATATATAGGGTTTAGCGGATGTAAAATGACTGCACCTAAGGATTGGTGCAGTCATATAAAACTACGTCATTTTATAATGTGAAATCATTAAATATGGGGAATAATAACCATACAAAGGTGAAAATAAATATAAAACATTAAATATGGGGAATCATAACCATACAAAGATGGAAATAAATATAATTTTTTTTATTTTCTATAATTAATTTTAAATGCGAACTTCCTTTATCCCACCCAAAACGACGTAATTTTTTGGTGACTGCACCAATGCTTATATGCAGTCACATTACAAATCATTTTGCCATATATATATATATATATAATCATTAATGTAATCTCACTCACCAACTTAAAAACTTTTGGATTGAATTTTTACCTTACATCTTCTTACTTATTTATACATTTTGGGTGAATGTGTGCCCCTTTATAAATTTGGGCAAAAATTAACTTTGAATGATTTGTAAGACAAAACCTCCTTGGCTTCTTCCCTATCTTTTATCATTATTATTATTAGTTTAGTTTCTTTCTCTTGTTATACAATCTATAACATTTTAGATCCAAGGGTAAAAAAGATGATGGGTAGGTTAACCATGGTCCATGTTTTCTACCTAAGTTTTTAGCTAGTAAATTTCTTAACTATATTTAATAAGAAACCCCATAAGAAATAAATAATTATTTTAACCAATTTGATCTTTATTTCTATTTTTCTAACTAAATAATAATCAGTCAAAATTAATTTAACTATTTCTGGATACCATAGTAGAGCACAAATAAAAAATAGTTTCTTAATTCATTTAAATTTCTTAAGATTGTGAACAACATTATATTAGTATCACTATATGGTAGATGTAAACACTTCATCGTAATCGCCATCAATAACTTCAATTTTATCATGATTAATCCAAGAGATGTAAGTTCTGATCACACCCAGTTGAAGTTTGAATGAGTTTACAGTCAGATGAGCTTTGATGCAGGATGCTTCTACGGAATGTTTATACTCTATGAAGCACCAACACTTCAAAAACCCTGACGTGTCGTGTCCGACACTTCCCGACACTCTCGGACACCCCGACACTCCCCGACACTTCAACACGCGTTATAAAAATTCAAAAAGAGTTTCAAAGGTTGCGTTGCGTTGAGTTTTTAATTCTAGTTATTAGATTCGTTGTACTGCGATTACCATTTTATTGAGTTTAATATAAATATTTGGGATACCTTATGTTTCTTTGCAAAATTTATGAATATTATAAGTTTAGATTCATTTTTTTTGTTAAATTATTGAATATTAAATATAATATACACTACATAAATTAAAAATATTATTTAATATCAAAACGTATCCTAACGTGTCGAAATCTAACATTTTTTAGAATTAATGTGTCGGAGTGTCGTGTCGTATCGTGTCACGTGTCCTATGTCGGTGTCGGTGCTACATAGCTTGTACTAGTATTTGAGATCTTTGTTTGGTTGAGACAAATAGGGAGAGATACTTGCAAGGCACTCTGATATCCAAGTCAATATTTGATCAATGAACTTAAGTTATAGTAAGGAAGATGATTATAGCTAGTTTTGAACCTTCTTTATATAATAATGGCATGACCTATTTATGCCCCCTTAATGATAATATGGTGACATTTAATTTTATTGGTAGACTCTAGTGACTTTTGCAAGCCTATATATGGCTATGCCTCTTAGACTTAGTTGGAACTATGTATTTGTCCTTTAGTCTGGTTGTTAAGAAGGCTTAGGAGCTCTGACAAAAGCCCTAAACCTAAAATATATTAAATTCGTGATGATGAGCCAAAGGGAGAAATACATAATCGTTCTAAGTATAGAGGCATTAAGCTAACGAGCCATACAATGAAGTTATGGGAGAGAGTTATTGAACATCGCTTGAGGAGAGATACCAAGGTTTCTGTAAATCAATTTGGATTTATGCTAGGAAGATGTACCCTGGAAGCCATTTTCTTGATGCGAAAAATAATGGAAAGATATCGAGAAAAGAAGAAGGACTTACATGTGGTGTTTATAGATATTGAGAAAGCATATGATAAGGTTCCAAGGAAAGTATTATGGTGGGTTCTTGAGAAGAAAAAAGTACCATCAAAGTATGTAGAAACAATCAAGGATATGTATGATGGGGCTACTACTTGTGTGAAAGCTTATAACGGAACATCAAGTTATTTTCCTATCACGGTAGGTGTACACCAAGGTTCGACTCTAAATCCTTATCTCTTTGCCTTAGTTATGGATGAACTAACAAAAAATATTCAAGAGGAAATGTCATGGTGTATACTTTTTGCAGATGATATTGTGCTTATTGATAAGAACATTGACAGTGTTAATAGAAAACATGAATTATGGAGAAACACGTTGGAATCAAAGGGGAGTTTGGTAGAGGAGAAATATTTTTTTACTAGGAAAATACAATTACTAGAAATATGGTGGGAAAATGAGTTTGATAGGAAAATTAAGAAAAAGTTGTTTGGTAGGCCGAAATATTACAGGAAAAATTGGGTTAAATTTTCTAATTCTATGTTTGGTTGAAAGTAAAATATTGATGGGAAAATGAGTTGAAATTACAAAAATAACCCTTTATAATTTTTGAGTCTAAAATGAAAAATTAACCATTGCCTAAAATATTCTTCAGTGTATCGGATTTGGGGTTATCTGCTACCAACATTCATATTCCATTACTCCCATATCTCTAACTTTCCCTCTGTCTCTAAAATATTCGTCTCTGTCGGATCTTGCTTTTATACTGATAGATGCAGAAGTATTATAGCAGGGGAAGTATATAATTTTCCAGCAAAGATGCAACAATTTGATCTAATAAGACAACATTTTCACTTGCAATTGCCATTTACCGTTTCCCTTACCCCGATGGAAAGCTTCTTGTTCATGTAGTTTATCTGAAAATATATTGTAGCGTGAGATGAATTATATCTTTTAACGAAGTTTTGTTGTTAGGCTTCCTTTTTTACCCATTAAGATGCTTTAGGGTTTGTTAGCATCAAATTTCCAAAATTATTTTTTGTACAAAACCTCAATTCGCTCTCACTGCAGCATGCGTAATGGCTATGATGACAAGTAGTTCTCATTTTGTAGGGTTTCGTGTCTCTGAAAATGAGATAAACCGTAACGCGTTGAGGAAAGAGACCGAAGAGACTATTTTGTTTCAACAGTAGATGAGGGTCAATTCCGTCTCCAAGATTGCGCACCATTTTCCCTTTTCCGGACAAATCTAAAATACCACATTCCAAGTGGGTTTTTAGAACAATGTTTTCATGAGATTTCGCACTCAAATTGGAATAGCCAGGAAAATGATTTTCATGGTTAAATTTTTTTTTAAACTTCTACCAAACATGGTTAGGTGGAAATACTAATGGAAGTTGCCTGGGTATCTACAACAAAAACCCTACCAAACACCCCCTAAAGGATTCACGTTAAGTTGGAGCAAGACTGAGTATTTGAAGTGTGAGTTTTCTCTGGCAAGAGATGAAGATCAAGATATAGTGCACCTACTTGGTCAAGAGGTACCCAATAAATATGTTTTTAGGTACCTGGGATCCATTTTTCAAAAAGGTGGAGAGATTGATGAGGATGTAAATCATAGAATCAGAGCAGGGTGGATGAAATGTCGTATTGCATCTGGGTTTTTTTGTGATCGCAAAATTGCGCTTAAGTTAAAAGGTAAATTCTATTGAACAGAAGTAAGACCTATAATTCTATATGGAGCTGAATGTTGACCAGCACATAGACAACATGAGCATAAAATGGGAGTAGCAGATATGAGGATGTTAATGTGGATGTGTTGTTATACGAGAATGGATAAGATGAGAAATGAAGATATTCGACTAAGGTAGGAGTACTACCGGTGGATGAAAAGATGAGAGAACATAGACTGAGGTGGTTTGGGCACGTAATGAGAAGGCCCTTGGATGCTCGCTGTAAGAACAAAAATTATGTTACCAAGAGCTCAACACAAAGAAAGGTAGAGGTAGACCGAAACTTACTTGGGGGAAGATAGTAAAGCAAGACTTAATGGATTGGGATATAGATTGGCAGACGATGTGCCTTAGAACGAAATGGAGAAAATATACATGCATGGTGGAGGGTTAGTGTAAGAACCCGCACCGCTAATTAAGGTAATTAGTAAATTAATTATGATAATTAGGAAATAATTCCATAATTGACCCTAATAATTATTATGAGGCTTTAATAATTACAATTAGTGAGTAAAAATGCTGAAAGTCGCTTTTCGGAAGAAAAGCGCAGATACCGGTTCTGCTACTCGGTATAAATGCGTACCGGAAAAGTATCCCGGAAAATTATAACGAACGCATGATAATTACTAGAATATTATGTAGGACTTGTAAAACAAGTTTCAAGCCAAAATAACGTAATCTGATGCCAGAACTGATACTGGCTATGGAAAAGCGCGTACCGGAAAGGTGCTCCGAAAAATAAAATAAAAATATGACAAATCTTAGAAAAATGCGTAGGTCTAGATTCCAAAGTTTGGGATCAATATCTTTTACTTTGCTATTAAGGCTAATACTGCGCGATTAGTGGCCATGTGCCTATAAATACACACATTAGCACACAACCCTAGGCAGACCTTATTTTTGAACATGAAGTTGGTGGCTGAAGGGGGGTGGTTCTGTTTCATTCCTTTCCTTCAACCCTTGAGGAGCAAGTCTTCACCTTTGGCTTGGTTTCTCCTCCTTCTTCTTCCTACACACTTGTGATCATCCTTGTGAGAGTGAAAGGAGTGTTCTTGGGCAGTGTCAACTGCTGTGTTTGTGAGGTTAGTGAGCTGAGTTTGGAGCTTTAGTGATGGCTACCTTGTGGTAGTCATTGTGAGCTTCAAAGTGCCTTCTTGTGGTGCAAGAACCCATCTTGAAAGTGCCATTTTCGTGCTCCTTCTTAGGCTGAGTTTGAAGTGTCTTGGGAGAGCTCCAAGAGCATACGTTGCTCTGTTTTGAGTTTTGGTAAGTTTCCTCACCTTTGATCTTAAGTTTTAATGCTTAAAGTTGATGTCTTGGCCATGTTTAATGAGTAAACAAGAGGGTATAATGTATATGAACCTAAAATGGATTAAAGATGCATGCTTTAACGTGTACATGTGATAAAAGTTGGATCTTCGGGTGGCAGGAGGCCAGAGCTGAGCTGATATTATGATATGCTGCCTTGATGGATTGACTGTTATGTTTTCCGACTGTTGTTTATGTTTTCTGCTGAGTTTATGTTGAGACTGATATTGGGCTTTGTTGCCTTATTTGGTGAGCATGGGGTTTGTCCATGCCATATGGTTTGACTATTGTCTTTTAATTTAATGTTGTAATTAAAGTATCAGGATTTTGACCCAGGCTGCATGTTGTAGTCCTGTGGCTTTAGATACTCACATTATATTTATGTACGGGGTATTCAGTTAGATGTCTTGCAATCTACATACAGGCAGTATTTTTATGAAAATGATTAAGTAATCAAGTTGGTTAAGTTAATGACGTCATAATTGAATTAAAGAAAAAGTTATTCCGCGTAGTAATTAAGCGTGGCTTAATACGATAGTGTGTTAATAATCCGGGTTAACACGGGCTGTTACAGTTAGACCCATTGTTATTCCTATGTTCAAGATGGTCCTTTTTTAGTCCTTTTTCCACTTTATCTCCCTCATCTCTTCTTTCCCCCTTCTTTTATCATATATATATATATATATACATATATATATATATACATATATATATTATTACTATCTTATTTATTTATTTATTTTTATCTTTATCCTTTTTATCTTTTTTTAACTATAACATCTCACATTTCTAAAACATATATTAATATATTAAATGTGGATTAAAGGGTAGGATTAGTGAAAATCCTAAAATTAAGGTCAAAGGAAAGGTAAAATGGTGATTAGCCTAACACGTAACCCTAGGAAAGTAAAATTGAGTAGGAGGTCTCAAATGGGAAAACTAACCCTGGAAATGGATTCAGAACGCAAAATTGAGTGGTTAGGCAAGTTTCTATAATTTTTTTGAATAGTATTTTTACCGGGTAAAAATACTGCGGTACAGTTGCACCTTAAAGCATGCCGATTGAGATTTGAGCTCTAAATTTGGATATAAGTTATAAATGATACATAGGACTATGAAATATGATTTCTGGTAAAAATTGATGAAAATTAGTGTGTTTGGGGAAGCGTGCCCACGGGGCGCATAACAGCTTAAAATTGCGATTTATCCGAATGACCGGAAAACTCCAGATTCATCTGATCAAGTGCAATTAAAGGACAATGGTTAATGTTAAAAATTACAGTTTCTAAATAGTTTATGAAATTATGGACGTTTAATGGAATAAGCGAGAAATCCGAATTAGTTTGAAATCGCGTGAGGTGGCGGTGGGCCCACCTCACATAAGTGGACTTAGCAACATGGCATGACACAAATTTTAGCACACTCTCTCTCCTCCCTTCCTCTCCACCCACGGCCACCATTGGAGAAGTCAGAAGCTTTGCTTCAAAAACTTCAAGCCACCAAAACACATCCAAAACCTACTCAAATCCAAAAGTGTAAAACATCAAAGTTGTTCAAAATCACCTTGTGAACATCTTTCCTTCCTTAAGTGAGCCACAAAATTGAGTGAGCAAGGAGATCATTTCCCCATTGTTGGTGGCGGTTTTGAGGATTTTAGGGGTGGTTGGTGGCGATTTTGGACCGTTCAAAGGTAGAAACTCATTCTTGGGTGGCCTAAGAGTTGAATGGTGGTAAGCTTTCTCCTCCAATTTATGATTTTTATGTGGATTGAATTTGTGACCTAGAGTGGGTTGTATGAATTGATGTAGTTAGAGAGCTCAAATTGAAATTGTGTATTAGATAAATTCGGCTTAGAATGATATTTTAGAGTGATTAACGTCATAAAAATTATTGATGATTTAATTGATAACTTAGGCAAATCTTGGAATGGATGATTCAACACTTTATGAAATGACTATGTGGGATGATTGTGTAATTGAGTTGTGGAGTGTTTGTATGAGTTAAATATAGGATTGTAAGGTGTGTGAAAGTACTAAATTGGATTGAATATCCTTTGGTTAGTGAGCATGATGGATTCGGCCTATTGGGTTCCTATAGGGATTGGTGTTGCAAAAATTGTTTAATGGATGTTGTGTGGTGTTAAATGGTGTTTAGAGGTGTTGTGTGATGAGTTTTTGCATTGGGAATTAAAGAAAAAATGCTTGGAGTGTGTGTGATGTGTATTTGAACCTAGAATGGAATAATTGATAAAATGGTGTTGGGATGGTATAAGATGGAAAATGGGACTTGAAATGGTGTTGTGGTAGTATTGGGATGCTAAAGAAAAATTAAAATAAAATTTAGAAAAATATTTTGTAAAAATGGCCTATAGTGGTCGAACCTAGCATGAGGGGGAGGGTGAGATTTTGTGCTTGTAATTTTGATAAATTGCACCGTGTGTTGATGATCCTGGTGTGATCATTGTAGGTTGTCTCCCGCGAAAGTGAACTCGGAACCATGAGCTTGATGGGTTGCCTTTGGTCCCTGACCAAAGGGATTTTGGTAAGTTGGCTTGAACCTATGCATGAATTCCTTTATAATCATGTATATGCATTGGTGGACAGAAATTGAGTTGGGAATGTCCTATGTGTAGGCATTTCTATTTGTAACAAGCTCGAGAACGTGTTGAATTGGAGTTGTGAGAAGGAGATTATTCAGGTAATCCCTTGGTATTGGGATTTAATCCACGTGTATGCTCCACCATGCCCGTTGATGGTAGTGGTTGGAGGTGTATGATGGTAATGTAGTATAACATGTTCATGCATTATTGTATGTTAGTAGTACTGAGTCTCTGGCCAGTAGACAGTTGCCTTCGGGCATTATGGACTTCCACTGGATAGGTCTCCACGAGGGAGTTCCAATTGACCTGGGATCGTGGTGTGTCATCCGTGGAGGAGCACACTAGGAAGTCTCGGGTGTATATGGATGGAGGGTGCCTTGGTTGATGTTCTAGGAACACTTCCTTGGTTTGAAACCCGTAGGCTATATGCCGAGGCCACTAGGACGGATTTTGCGTGGTATTGACATCGACCATTCCAGCTTCATCGTATTTCGTTCCCTATGCTTCCCTACTTCACTAAATCCCTTGCTTTATCCTGTTTTAAATGGTGTATTATATTATTGATATACATCGAAGTGAGCCATTGGGTGGAGTAATCTCCAGAACCTTTGGGTTACTAAGATATATTTGTATATCTCATCCTGTCTTGGGGACTTTATTTCAGGTAGTGCCAGTGGAGTTGGAGCGGCGGGCAAGAGGCCCGTAGGATGAGCTCATGGACGTATTATGGATTTTGCATCTTGGGGTCACATGGCCTAAGCTAGACTTAGAACATGAACATCGCATTGAGCTAGGATTATTCTTATTGTCATCATTGTTCATGTCATTTTGGCTAAGTTTAGTTTATGTTTTATCATGCTTTCATGTGGAGCTTATTGTATTATGTTCATTGGAGAAGAATGCATATTGTAAATTTTAATTTGAAGACCTTGTGTAATATTGGAGCATGCATATGATGAAAGAGCAATAGGCCTATTATGTGATTGAATTGGTTTAAGGTTTTATAATGTAATTATTGAATAGTAAAGTAAGCCAAATGATATAAATTGTGAAGGATTGTAAGAGCACCAAGGCATTGCTGGTCCTTGAGTGCCACCCATGTCTATTAGGTACATATAAGGCTAGTTATATGTAACACCCCGTATATATCCGGTAATGTTATCATACTATCGTATTAATCTGCGCTTAATTAAAAATGCGGAATATCTTTTTCTTTTCAATTATGATGCCATTATCATTACCAACTTGCTTATTAACAGTTAATAAAAACATTGCCTGTATGTAATTGCAATAAAACAACTAACTGAAATACCTCACTAAATAAATATCATAAGCATAAGTCTCTAGTCACGGAACTACAACACGTAGACCGGACCAACTAACAGTTTATACAACTCAGCTCAAAGTGCTAACATAAAGTGACATAGACAAACCCCATGCTCACACAACTAAGGCAACAAGCCCAACATCAGTCTCAACATCAAAAGCATAATAATAGAGGTGCAGAAAACATAAACAGCATCCAATCCAGTCATGCTATCAACAAGCAGTCATAACAATAATCATCAGTCATGCTCTGGCCTCTTGCCACCAGAGACATCAGCCCCCATACTACCTGAACCTGAAATAAGCATTCCCCAAACGTGGGGTGAGATCTCTGAACAAGAGATCTCAGTAAGACAAGGGGTCCTCAAGGATCTTCCATCCCAAGCTCACTAACATGTGCAATATAAGTTTAAAATCAGTTCATCATCATCAGTTCTAAAACAATGCAATGCAGTAGATAATTATGTCATGTGTGTCAATACTATTCTACTGGCCAGAGAAATGCAGGAATACGTCTATCTCCTACATATAGTGCAAGACGCCACTTGCATCCACCCCCGTATTGTATGACGCCACATACTCAGGCTTACCGTCCAGATGGAACAACACATGCATATTAAAAGCCATTACATGTAAAGTTCAATCAACATATCATATTTTCAAAAGCATGTAACACAGCATGCATATACCATATCCCCATGGAACATGGTGGAACCACAACATGGCTAAACCGAGGACACGAAAGCTTACCTTGCAAGCTAACACCCAAAGCCAAGAGTCCACAGCTCAAAGTCCAAACACCGCAGAATCACAATCTGTTATGGACCAATACTATATCAATAATCATGCATCTCAAGCGTACAACTTAAAGACAACACCTTTCCTTTACGTTTTACGTCTTAAGGCTCCATACAAGCCATAAGCCCTTAATCGCTTGATTCTGACTTAGTTCATTAATTACAGAAGCCCAAATTCCTTAATCTAGGATCCACAAACCCCCAATTGCTTACTATATGCACAGTAAAGCTACTGTTCTTCGAAATCCCAGAATATCCGGATATCTCATTGGAAATATCAGGATATCGTACTAGAAATATCAGGATATATCATATCAGGATATCTCCCTCAAAATATCAGGATATCCAATATCCGGATATCTCACTCGAAATATCAGGATATCCAATATCCGGATATCTCACTCGAAATATCAGGATATCCAATATCCGGATATCTCCCTCAGAATATCAGGATATCCAATATCCGGATATCTCACTCGAAATATCAGGATATCCAATATCCGGATATCTCCCTCAGAATATCAGGATATCCAATATCCGGATATCTCACTCGAAATATCAGGATATCCAATATCCGGATATCTCACTCGAAATATCCGGATATTTCGCGACAGAATGCAGTTTCTGCATTTCGCGAAGATATCCTTCTAAGGTTCCATTTTTAACACTTCAACACGTTAAAGCATGCATTTTTATACCATCTTAGGTTAACATATCAGTTGGTTACTTACTTAACCCATTTACATGCAAAGATGACACCTTTAACCCATTAAAACACATGATCAAGGTTGGTACAACTCACCAAAGGCTTGAAACAGAAAGTGGAGGTGCTCTTGGAGCTCACAACCAACTCCAAGGTTCAGACTTGTAAGGGTGCACGAAAATGCACAACAAGGTGGGTCCTTTCTACACAAAGGTTGACACTTTGAAGCTCACAAGCCAAGAAGAAGGCCCCAACACTACAAACCACCAACTCAGCCCCTTTAGCAACCCCAACACAGCCCCAACACTCAGAAGCAAGGCCACCAACACCCTCCCAATGCTCACTCTCACTCACCACAAGTGTTTAGGAGAAGAAATGGTAAAAGAAATGGCCTCAAAGCTCAAAACTTGGAGAAGAAGCCATGAAATAGTGTTTAAGAAAACTGAGCAGCCACCCTCTACGTAGAGAATAACAGCCACCTAGGGTTTTGTGCCTTAAATGGCCTATTTATAGCCAAAACATTAAAACACACGGTATTAGCTTTAATTGCTACACTTAGCATTTTAATCCCAAACTTTGGAATCTTAACCTACTCGATTTTACAAGAATTATCATATTTTTATATTATTTTTCTGAGCACCTTTTCGGTACGCGCTTTTCCATAGCCAGTATCAGTTCTGGCATCAGATTTTATTATTTTGACTTGAAACTCGTTTTACAAGTCCTACATATTATTCTAGTAATTATCATGCACTTATAATAATTTTCCGGGATACTTTTTCAGTACGCATTAATACCGACTAGCAGAACCGGTATCTGCATTTTTCTTCCGAAAAGCGACTTTCAGCATTCTTACCCACTAATTATAATTATTAAAGCCTCATAATAATTATTAGGGTCAATTATGGAATTATTTCCTAATTATCACAATTAATTCATTAATTATCTTAATTAGCGGTGCAGGTTCTTACATTCACCCCACCTTTTTAAGGATTTTGTCCTCAAAATCAGAATATACCTGTCTCGAAACTCTGGATATTGACGGAGAAGCTCGTCCTCTCGCTCCCAGGTACACTCCTCAGGAGTTCTTCCTGACCATTGCACTTTGACCATCGGAATGATCTTGCTCCTCAACTGCTTCTCGCCACGATCGAGAATCTTGAGTGGTCCGACAGGAGTCTTTAAGTTCTCCCGAACCTCCACATCATCCGGTTGCACCACGTGCGAAGGATCCGCCACGTACTTCCGAAGCTGAGACACGTGAAACACGTCGTGGATGTTGGCTAAGTTCGGAGGCAAGGCAAGTCGATAGGCAACAGGTCCTACTCTACCAAGGATCTGGTATGGCCCAATAAATCGCGGGCTCAACTTCCTCACTCCGAGTGCTCGTCCAACACCGGTGACAGGTGAAAGCCTCACAAACACGTGCTCACCCTCACTGAACTCCAGTGGACGATGCTTGACATCGTAGTAACTCTTCTGGCGATTCTGCGCCTGCTTCAGCTTCTCTCTGATCATCTGGATCTGCTGGGTAGTATCTTGAACAAAGTCCAAGCCAAACAACTCTTTATCCCCAACCTCAGACCAGCAGGTAGGTGTACGACACCTCCTACCGTACAACGCCTCAAAGGGTGTCATGCCCAGGCTAGCATGGAAACTGTTGTTATACGAAAACTCCACTAAAGGAAGGTACCTATCCCATGCCGAGCCTTGCTCCAACGTGCAAGCCCGCAACATGTCCTCCAAGGTCTGGATAGTCCGCTCAGTCTGTCCATCAGTCTGAGGGTGATAGGCTGTACTCAGTCTCAACTGCGTACCAAAAGCTCCCTGCAGCGCCTCCCAGAACCGAGATGTGAACTTCGGGTCCCTATCACTGATGATACTCTCGGGCACCCCGTGAAGCCTCACGATCTCGCGAACGTACAGTCTGGCCAACTGCTCTGTAGTGAAGCTCACCTTCACTGGAAGAAAATGGGCAGACTTCGTCAGTCTGTCCACAATGACCCATATCGAGTCACAGCCAACCTGAGTCTTCGGCAAACCCACAACGAAGTCCATGGAAATGCTCTCCTATTTCCACTCTGGAATCTCAAGAGGTTGAAGTTTACCAGACGGCTTCTGGTGCTCGATCTTCACTTTCTGACAAATCAAACACTTGGACACGAAAACAGCAACATCTTTCTTCATACCCGGCGACCAGAAGTTCTTCTTCAGATCTTGATACATCTTTGTAGCACCAGGATGGATAGAAAACTGGCCCTTATGGCCTTCTGCCATGACCTCATCAGTCAACGAACCTCGAGGAACCACAATCCTCTGCTGAAACATCAGGAGTCCATCCTCATTCCAAGACACACTGTTTTGGTTCTTCACATAATCCAGGCACTCTCTCTGAACTTGCGCCTCTTTGATCTTTTCCAACAGCTCGTTCACAACGTTTGCTGCCTCCAACTCGAAAAGTGCACTCTCACACGGAGTGGTCACTGCCAACTTCCGAAACTTCGCAACCACATCAAAGTTACAAAGTAACGTACTAGGCAAACTCCCGGATTTCCGGCTTAAAGCCTCGGCTACCACATTGGCCTTACCGGGGTGGTACTTCAGCTCAAAGTCGTAATCCTTCAGGAACTCCATCCATCTTCTCTGCCTCATGTTCAACTCCTTCTGGTCAAACAGATACTTCAAGCTCTTGTGGTCACTGAACACCACAAACTTCAAACCGAACAGGTAATGCCTCCAAATCTTGAAAGCAAAAACAATCGCAGCTAGCTCCAAATCATGAGTCGGGTAGTTTTTCTCATGCGGTTTCAACTGCCTCGAAGCAAAAGCAACTGCTCTACCGGACTGCATCAACACACAGCCCAGCCCCTTACCAGAAGCAT
>JAVKPL010005208.1:0-23649 GCA_032173675.1 Gastrolobium villosum | reverse complement strand
GTAAGGTACAATGAGCAAACTGTAAGTGCATTAGAATTACTTAAATTTAGAGCCATATAAAAAATTATACTTTTACATTAAATCACTTTCCATTAATAGCCATGTTTATTATTATATTTACCGAAATCCAATCATATTTAATTTTGTTTCCATCAACATTATTAATAAATCAAATTTAAAGGAATTTTTATTAGGTGAATTGATTATATGAAGTGTAATATCCAAGGGAAATAATAGTAATTTATAATACAATAAATTTATAATAGTAATAAATTATAAATTAGAAATAATAATAATAATGTGTAATAAATTGTGATTGTTTGAATTATTAATTGATTGGTCATTTATGCATTAATATTTGATTGGTGATGTTTGATTAGTAATTTGATTAGATATGATGAGTCATCATTGAGTCAATAATGTTTCGATAATGAATTAGTGATATTAAGAATAAAAAAAAATGCATAAAGCCAATATCCGAGCCAGATACATCAATGAAGAATAAGGAAATAAATGTACGAAATCCATATCTGAGCCCAAAACTTCAGCTATATATAGAGGCCTAGCCTAACAAACCAATTCACTTCTCAACATTTCTCCTCTACTATTCTTCTCCTCTGCTACTCAATCTCTTCTCACTTCAAAAATTTATTTTATATTCGTTTAGTTACAAATCGGTTCTCTACCCCAAATTATTCTCTTTCTTCTAGAGGTTAGCGAAAACGGAGACCAGGTAATCCTAATCTCTAGAGAGTTATAGGTTATATTTATATGTAATTTGATAGATGTAATCCTAATCCTTAAGAAATCTTATGATTTTTTCATATGTTATATGTAAACTTTAGGGTATTTACATTATTACTTCTTCTTTTAACTTTAGAAATTAATAGGATAAATTATTATTTTGGTATCAATAATTGAATTAAATTTATTTATTTAAGTTAATTTTAGTGAGTAGTAGCAGCCATGAAATCTGGACTTAGTGGTGCACCATATTATCCTTCCACCACCCAGCTCATATCTTAATTATTCAAGTCTTTAACAAGTGGAATCGCTACCTGTTAGTTCAAGAAAAAATCTCATAATTTTATTCAGCAAAAAAAAAAATCACATAATTTTAATTTAATTTAATCTATCAAAGAAAAGAAATGCTACACACACAAAATTAAAATTAGACTAACAAATATATATATATATATATATATATATATATATATATATGGGATTAGCGGATGCACATAAGGATTAGTGCAGTCATATAAAATTACGTCGATTTATAGTGTGAATGCATTATATATAGGGAATTAAAACCATATAAAGGTGGAAATAAATATAAAGCATTAAATATGAGAAATCATAACCATATAAATGTGGAAATAAATATAATATTTTTATTTTCTACAATTAATTTTGAACGCAAATTTCCTTTATTCCACCTAAAACGACGTAGTTTTTAAGTGACTGAACCAATGATTATATACAGTCACATTATAAATCTTTTTGCCTATATCTATATAAATATATATTTTAAATATATATATATATATATATATATATATATATATAGTATATTATTATTCTTATAATATCATCCAAATGTCAAACGGGTAAAAATTAATCAACATTAAAGTTGTTACCAATATAGCATTAATGTTAGTTAGAATTGTAATTATCATTAAAGCTACAATTGTAACACATTATAATTATAAAAATTTTAATGTTGACTTAATACTAAAGTTAGAATTATAATCGTCATTAATGCTATGATGGTAACGTATTAAACCTAGGGCAAGACTTTTATTTTTTAAATATAGGTCAGGCCAGACTTATAATTCGGGACCTACACAGGCTAACAGCCAGGCCAGAGCCAATATTTTTTATACGCCTATTTAAGTCAAAGCCTAGCCTATTTACATCCCTAGTTGTACGATTTTGGCATTCCTAATCCCATCGTGGCCGCAACTTTGAGAGAATTATTCGAATAATATATTTGCATTCTTCTCTTCGTTTTGCAACCCCTACATTCCTGTATCAAGGTATCTTCTCATCTCATAAGATTCTATCTTCTTCTCCTCCTTCATTACCTACCAATATGTATGATATGTTGATATCCCTTTTGATGCCATTTTAGCATTTTTATTTGCTTGAGCTGCATTTGATCATACATATAAGATATCTATCTTGTTCTTTCTTTCTATAGTTTTTTTTTGTCCTTGCATGCTAAAATATGAACATGATTGATTGTTTTATTGGATAAAGAATTGACCTTTTTAGCTTCTAACATGTTGTTTATGGCTAAAAGGTGGTAGGTGCATGAGAAGGCTCGATTGTAGGCTTTTATGTTACTGCTTGATTCTCTTTTGCCTCATGACTAATCTTACAAGATTCAATTAATCATGTGTGACGTTATGTCTGGATCTGTTGACCGAACCATGAAAATTGTTAAGTCTAATTACTTGGATTTCATATCTCAGAACTTTCCTCTGCATCCTTTGTGGTTCTTTGTCTGTATTTACTTATATTCTTTGCATTCACTATGAAATCTTTATCAATTCTATATGGTTACATTCGTACTAGCTAAAATGTGGAATGTTATGCCATAACAATTTTGCATGCTTTTTAACATGCAATGATGAGAAAAGTGGAAAATAGAGGAAACTGAAATCAGTTTATCATCACAAACAAGCATTTTCTATTCAGAATGCGTTTGATAACTTCCAAAAAGCAGTTATAAATCCAGATTTAATGCTATTGGAAAACATATGATTTATATTTTCCTTGGTTATTAATTAAAACATCAGCATCAGGATGACATGTTAAACGTGTGAATATCCAAATTTCTGTCATCTGATTCAAATTTCTGTGAGTAAATTTTTTTCTTCATGCAAGCACAGGTCATGAAATTGAAAATACCGAGGATGAAAAGAAGAAAAGGCTTTCCTTTACCAAGAAGGGGCGAAAACACAACAGGGTTATGTCTCTTTCTATTGCGGATGAAATTGATGCCGAAGAGCTACAGGCAGTCGATGCTTTTCACCAATCACTGATCTTGGAAGACCTATTACCCTCAAAATATGATGATCATCATATGATGTTAAGGTAACCCTTTTAAGTTTCAACATAGTCTTTTGTTCACTATTTATTTATAGTTGTAGCGTGAGTAACTTCGCTTAATGCCTTAATTGATGATCTCTCAGATTCTTGAGAGCAAGGGAGTTTGACCTTGAGAAAACAAAACAAATGTGGGCAGATATGCTTAAGTGGAGGACGGAATTTGGTGCTGACACTATCATGGAGGTAATCATGTGGAAAAGATAAGAATCATACGTTATATATTTTGTGGTGTTCTTCATCTAATCATAAATTTTATGTGTTGTTTAGGATTTTGAATTCGAGGAAATTGATGAAGTTCTAAAATACTACCCACAAGGGCATCATGGAGTTGATAAGGATGGACGACCTGTTTACATTAAAAGATTGGGTCAGGTTGACTGTAACAAGCTTATGCAAGTAACAACTATGGAACGTTATCTCAAGTATCATGTTAGAAGGTTTTAGAGGACCTTCGCTGTTAAGATGCCTGCTTGTTCAATTGCAGCAAAGAAGCACATTGACCAAAGCACAACTATTTTGGATGTGCAAGGAATGGTGCGTATAAAATTCTAACCCCATATTTCAGTTCTTCAATCTATCTAGCCCAATGAGAAACCAATAAGAGGAAAGAAATATTGTAACACATTAGATGATAGTCACTATAGATTTAAAGAGGCAATGTCCAATTCCAGTTATGCTAGTGGATATCATATCAATTGTTATAAACATTTTTCATATTGAAAGAAGTTTCACACAATTGATGACTAGCATGCTTGGTCAGGGTCTTAAAAGTATGAACAAAGCTGCAAGGGATCTCCTCCAGCGCCTTCAGAAGATTATTGGTGACAATTATCGTGAGGTACTTGTTAATCTACTTAGGCATGTCAATAGTTTAAATAGCCTTCTAAATTTACCCTAACTGAGTTTTCCTTTGCACGTAGATCCTGAACCGTATGTTCATCATCAATGCTGGTTCTGGATTTAGGATCTTGTGGAATACCGTTAAGCCATTCCTTGATCCCAAGACCACCTCAAAAATCCATGTAAGCATTTTTAGTCTACTTATCAATTTGAACTAAGGTGGATTTTCAGTTAAGTAGGGGCAATAAACATATTAATGTTTTGTTCACCAGGTCCTAGGTAACAGATACCAGAGCAAGTTGCTTGAAATCATTGATGCCAGGTTAAATTTATTTCCTTCTTCATTGAAGTATTTTTTTCTCTTCATGACCAAATTCATTGATTTATAATTATGTTGTTCCATCATGGCACTGACATTACTCCTTAAGACTATAAATAACACCTTGTCTACGGTATTTAACAGTGAACTTCCAGAGTTCTTGGGCGGTACTTGTACTTGTGCAGATAAAGGTGGTTGTATGTTTTCTGACAAGGGACCATGGAATGACCCAGACATCTTGAAGGTAGTTTACTGCTGAAATATCAATCTCTTTAGCAATATAATATAACAAATGAAAAAAATAAAGTGTTTCCTCTGGATGAATTAGATGGTTCAAAATGGCGAGGGAAAATGCAAGGGAAAGACCTTATCCGACATTGAGGATGAAACATCACTTCAAAAGGCAGTCAGTTTACTAAACTATTAACAATTTTAGAGAGCAAAGATTTATCCTGAAATTTTTCTCTGTATTTATTTGATAGAGTATTTGATTAATATTCTTTTTTTTTTTGTTTTTTCCTATAATATTAAGGGTTACAAAAAATCATTTCCAGAGACACATGATGCACAATGTTTGTCGCCTAAAGTAAGTTCCCTAGGCTTCAATCAGTTGCTGTTCCCATCCTATGTATTATTTATTTCAAAAAATAGTTTTTAGGAAACTGCTTAGTTTATCTAGTCATGTTGTTCATTGTGTCTGTAAACTTGAGGTCATATGAATTTCTCCCATTTTCTACTTCTGTTTCTGAGAACATATATATTGCAGTTCGAAAACCAATGTAATGTGCATCAGTATGACGCCTTTGTCCCAGTGCTTGACGAGCCAGTCGATTCGTCTTGTAAGAAATCAGTACAAAATGATAAATATGCACCTTCTCAAGGTATTAAGTACTTCTATTTGATTGTTCTTTCATCTTATAATTAACATATATTACATGGTCAACAGTAAAACACTGCTCATAACAATTTGAACAACATAATCAGCTTTTTTGCTCATTGACAAGGAAGAAACATATGACAATATGGTTTTGTTAAAATTCTAAATTTATTTTCCTTGCATGCAGATTGTTTCCCTACCCATAATAGCAAGAATTCTGACGGGTTTAACAATCAATTTGTTGGTGGAATCGTGGCCTTAGTAATGGGAATTGTAACCATGATCTGTATGGCCTTAGTAATGGGAATTGTAACCATCATTCGTATGACAAGTAACTTACCAAGGAAAATAATAGAAGTAGCACTCTATAGCAGGCAAGTATATTCTAATGGGACTACGATTAAAGCACTTGTAACTTCAAGCAAGGAATACATGACAACGATGAAAACGCCTGCAATTTCAAGAAATGAATACATGACAATGATGAAGCGCATGGCTGAACTAGAAGAGAAAATGAATGTTCTCAACATGAGACCTGTCATGCCACCCGAAAAGGAGGAAATGCTAAATGATGCTCTAAACAGGGTCAGTACTCTCGAACAAGAGTTGGCGGCAACTAAAAAGGTATTGTTGTTTTTCCTTGATACTTGATTGCCATCATTATTTGTGGAATAAAATAAAAGATGATAATCATCTTCCACTAGATAACTACGTGTGCCCTAACATTTTTGGAATTTAATTTGCTTCCTATTTGGGGTTTAGGCTCTTGATGATGCCCTTGCTAGACAAGTAGAACTTCAAGCTCAAATTGATGAGAAGAAGAAGAAGAAGAAGTTGGTATGTCATACCTGCTATGCATTCCTATAAAAAATTTCTATAGACTATCGAGTGCTTTTGTTCACACACATTTTTGGGTTTGTGATTACAGTTCCGCTTCCACTGGTAAGGTGATTGCTGTGCTTTGCTATCTGACCTCAAATATTTAACATCAGCGCGACACAATCCCTCAAGCATCTGAGACAGTTTGTGGGAAGGATACTCAGTTTGTCTATTCATAAGGATTGAACCCCAATAATATACTTTTTTATTTTTGGGACGGTACTAAATCCCATGTTTTTGCAGGCTTTCTATACCCTCGAATGCTGACGTGAATCGGCAAGTGTACCGAATCGCGCAAGTAATAAAATGATAAGTCAAGTTCGTATCCACAGAGAGTGTGTCCAAATCAATTAAACTATTCTTTTTAAGATTAAATATTCCAAGAGGTTTTTGACACGAATGTCAGGATTGTGTGGGAATTTGATTTGTAAAATAAAAGACGTGTTTTTGTTCTTTTCGAATAATTAAGAATCCAACAAAACAAGGGTTTGAAAATCTATGAGAAAAACGCTGCAGTTAGAGAACACTCACCGATGATCCCCACCTTTAACTCTGGATCAAGTTAAATATTAATATATATATCATGAAATTAGATAATTATCAGATAAAAGTATCAGTAGTTAATTCTCAATCCCTTGAGGAATTAACCCTTTAATCTCATATAGAACCCTAATTCCTTGAGGTGCCCTATATGAGATCAAGCATAAAGATCGATAATTAAAACATCTACAATATGAATCATGTCTATCCCTAGATCATGTTCATACCGTCGTTCTATTCCCTTTCTGGATTAAAGACCGCAGATCCCTCTTGTTGGCCCCAATCCTCAGATTTATTATCAATTACTAGATTGATCGGATCCAATAACAATAATAATAATACGATCAGAATAGAACGAAATTCAAAAGATAAATATATCAATAAAAACTCAATCCATTGTATTAGGGGTTCACAAGGGTTCGTGACCCTAACCACAACTATAACACCTCGGAAAATTAAATGTAAATTTATGTGATAAAATATGGGTTTAAGAGGGAAGGATTAGTGAAAATCCGTAATTTAGGGCCAAAATGGGCTAAAAGGGCAAAATGGTAATTTGCCAAGAACGTAAACCGAGGCATGAAAAATGGAGTTAGAGAATTAATATGACAAAAATAATGCTGGAAATGGAATCAGGACGGAAAATTGAGTGAGTAGGCAAAATTGTGAAAAAGTGATGAATAGTGACTTTTTAAGTGTTAAATACTGTGGTGTGAGTGTACCGATAAGTGTGAAAATTTTATCAATATTTTGAGGAAAGAAAAATATGTCATGGACTGGAAAAATATGTAGATTAAGAATATATGATCAGAATTTTTATCGGAGTGAAAGTTAGATCGCGTGTGGGACCCGTGTGACCGAAGTCACTTGGCCCCCACCCTCTTTTCTTCTTTCTTTCCTTCTCTTTTCTCCTTCATGCGCGCACCTCCCTGGAAAATGAACCCAAACCCACCCATTTCTCTCTTCTCTCACCAATTCTTCATTTCTCCACCAAATCACTTGATTTTGGTGTTGAAATCTATTGTAAACAACCTTCTAGATTCATTGGTAACACTTAGAAGCCTTGAATCAACCTCCTTGCTGCGTTTTTGAGCAAAATCAGATCCGACCCCTATGGTGTTCTTGGAGTTTTTGGAGTTTTTGGATCTCTTTTGGATTGATGGAGCCTTGGTGGTGTTCCTACACTTGATGGTGAGTGTATTTATGGTATTTTTATGGTTGGATTCATAGATCTAGGAATTTATGCTTTAAACCTTTGATTTTAGATGTGTGATGATAGAGAGCTCAAATGGAAAAATGCTATTAGATGAAAATGCCTTAGAATGATGCATGAAAGCTAGAAATGCTATGATAAATTTTGGTGAAAAAGTTAGGTTTTTAACTTAGGAAATTTTGGGTTGAGTTTCATAATTTTGTGAAATTGGCATGTGGTGTAATTGAATAATTGAATGGTGGACCATTGGTATAGGTTGATAATATGATGATATGATTAGTGTGTGTGTTAAAATGGAATTGAAAACCTTATAGAATCAACCTTGAGGAATTCGAACCATAGAGTGGTTTGGAGGAAAAATGATGTAAAGGTTGTGAATTTGATGGAAAATGATATAAATATGATGTTTAAATGGATGATGGTATAGTGTGATATAGTGGAATGAGAAGAAATAATGTGTGATTCATGATATAATGGGTAATTTGATCTATAAAAGAGATTAAAGTAAAATGAATGAGTATTTGAGATTTAATGTTTTATTTGGAAATGGATTGATAATCATGATGTGGATTATCTAGGTTGCCTCTGTTGGACGCTTTGGAAGCGGGTAAGCTTGGAGCTTACGTTTGGAGCATGGGCTCGGTATTGAGGTAACCTTTGGAACTGGGGTTTAGCCCTTGTGTGCTCCACCACACCTAGTGGATGGTTGTGGTTGGATTATGTGGTTATGACATTGTGTGATTGTGTGCTTGTATGCATATTGCTTGATTTTGTGAAAATTGTTTGGTCACTGGCCAGTTGACGTGTGTTGGTTTGGACATCCGCTGGGTTCATCCTACGGGAGAATGCCAGTTGGAATGCCATGGTGTTGACTCTGGGAGCGACATCAGGATGATCCAAGCGGGGGACGTCCGCCGGATAGGGCTCATGAGGAGTTCCGGTTGGGTATTGCCATGGAGTCTTCTCAACCATGGGAGAGGCGCCAGGACTGTCTCGGGAGTTATATGATGGAGTCCTTGAACATGAATCCATGAGTGGATGTTCTCGGGTTGTCTCCAGTTGATGGGTGATATTGTATTACATGCATATTATATGATGTTGTATTTGCACATTGAGTGAGCCATGGGGTGGAGAAACCTCCAGGGCCCTTGGTTTACTGAGATATATTTATATATCTCACCCCGTGTTGTGGGGCATCATTTCAGGTCAGGTTGAGCCTGGAAGAGTGGAGCATGAGGTGCATGTTGGAGGCACCATGTGATGAGCGTTGGATAGGGACACACCTTGCATATGATGTATGCTTTAGACTTAGGTCATGAATCTATGCATGTTGAAAATGCCATGCTTAGTAAGCTCATGAATACATGTTAGATCCTTCAATAGGATGTATATGTAGGACATGAGAATATATTGTATATTTGAGTGAGCATGGGACTTGTCCATTGCCACATTCATTGTAATTGAAGTCTTGGTGAATATGTTGTAAAATGGACCATATTCGATGTAAAATGGCCATTATGTTAAGGACTTTGTATATGATACATGATTGAATGAAAATGTATGTTTGAAGGGCTTAGAGCCTAAATTATAGTATGTTTAAGTGTTGTGTGGAGTATTTAGGTGTTTGGGATGGATTACACAACCTTTTTGGGGCTTAAAATGCTGTAATCTGTCATTTTTGCTGCATAGTAATCGATTACCCAAGCATGGTAATCGATTACCATGCAACAGGGGACGAAAATTGGCTACTGTCTTCACTGGTAATCGATTACTGAGCTTTGGTAATCGATTATCATGTGAGGTAATCGATTACCCAAAGTTGGTAATCGATTACCAGAACAGAGGATGTGAAAAATTGGCTACTGCCTCATTTTTGACAGGTGGTAATCGATTACCCCCCATTGGTAATCGATTACCACAGTGTAAATTTTGAAAATTTAAGTTTTTCTAGACTAAAAGAAAGGGGTTTAACTTGATGGGTAGAACTCCACATGGTACGTGGTTTGAAACCACGTGTAACTAATGTAAAGGGGTAGAACTTGGTAAGAAACGAAAATAAGTTGATGGGTTTAAATGAGTTAAATAAAAAGAAAAGTTTAGTGTTGTTGTTAAGCTAAATGCTTCCGCGTATTGCATTTACAATTATAGTGTTGTTTTAATTGATTACGGAAAAGGTTATGGTTATGAAAAGGAATACGAATAAAGAAAAAAGTTTGCCCGTAATTTAATTAACCCAATTACTGTGATTGTAACTGCGCTTAATATCATAATCAATGTTAACAACACCGGTACGTAACGAGCTGTTACATTTTATGGTATCAAAGCAGTTTCTTTAGGGAAATCTGATGATTGTGTAATTGAGGTGAGTGCTGTATAGTTGTACGTAGACACTTATTGACTGCTACACAGGTGATTCCTTAGTTTGGGCCTGATCAACCCATTTCTTCGTGTTCAATGTGTGGTCAGTATAAGATGCCTTCGTGACAACCCTGGAGCACCAATGCCAGTCCTTAGGCTAGGTGGTGGGTGCAGTGTTGACTGCTCCACGGATGGATATGTTAGTAAGTGAATTTGGTATAATTGAGGACTTAGTGAGAATAACTTGTGATATTGTCATTGAGGACTTAGTGAGGATAAAATTGAGATAAGATGTATGACCATTTTGGGGTAGAATGCTACCATAGTTGAATGTGGGCTTGTGGTTAGTAAAAGAATTGATTTGAGTGGACATTGGTTTGTTGATGTTGGTAGTCTTCCCTAAATGTGTGGGGAGTTAGAACAATTGAGTATATGAGGGAATTAGTAGTATATCTTTGAGGTGGTAAGAGAATTGGAACCCCGATGAATGTGTGAAAATTTAATATGAGTGTTTATATGGAATATTGGATACCTTAGGGTAAAGTATAAGGTTATAAGACCCTTGATGAGGGCACGTATATGGATGACTTGATATGCTTGGATGTAGGAGTAAATTGAAATTTCAAATTTGGATTGAGGATTGTGAGTAACTTAAGAGAACTATGGAAATGATGTGATGTATAATTCAATGTTGAAATTGGGACCTTAGTCCATAATGACGTAATGATTGGCTAGGTGTAAGTGAGAATGTCATATGTATAAAAAGTAAAATATGAAAAGTTGAGGAAATTGCCATGTATTGGCATTGGATGAATTTGATTGAAAGTATGAGAATCCATAAGTTAAGGATGGTTGTACTTGACAAGTGTGAGGTGAGAAAATATAACTGAGTGTAGTGTATTGATTGTACTAATATGCTTCCATAATGTTGAGTAGCATTGAAATGTTGAGGATGTGGTGTAACTATATGTGGATAGTGATCCTGTGATGGCTAAGTGCTAGTGTGTATATATGTATTGTGAAGGCCGGGGTGCCTAAATGTATAATTGTGTTGTTTTGAGTTAGTAAACTCTGTGGTAAAAGAAAAATTATTTCTGGTAAAGGAGTAATGATGTAAGTGAAATTCCCTATGATGGGAAATGTGAAGAGATTGTCTCTTTGGAGTGTCATTGGATACTCAATGTGGTGTGGGATTCATGATGGAGTCCCGGTGTGCAAGTTATACCATGGCACACATGTTGGTAATAATGTGGCAATTAAAATTGTCCTGGGTTTCCCTTTGTGGATTGAATCCTAAGAGGTGTTGCTCTTGGAAGTCCCAGGCGAGCACCGCTCGAAATTGGAATTTATTTGGTGGTCCCGATGCGCAGAATGCATGGACGGTTAAATGAGGGCACTCTTGGTGTCATAGTGAAATATTGAGAAAAAAGTGAAGTGTTTTACTGAAGTGGATATTCCACAATGTTGAGCATCGTTGCTATGAGTCATGATGGACAATGGGTTAGGACTGTACCAAACATGGGTACTGTAGGAATTGAAAGTTTTGTGTCAAAATATGAAAAAGATGCCGAGATCATGTGAAGAGGATTATTCTATGGACTAAGACTAATGACTAGTCAAGTTAAATGAGTATAATGTCAAGAAAAGAACCATATGGAAAATTATAGTGCATGGTGCAAAAGTAGGATATATCTAGGATACCATTATGTATCTATATAAGAATTTGGTTGCCGTTATATACGGATTTGATGTGAATGTGTTATTCCTTGTGTGGCTTATATGCCCGGATTATGTGGCTATCTCCGTATGGATTATGTTCCCGGAGATTATTATTATTTTTATATAAGTAAGGTAGTGTGAGGTAGAACCTTGTGTTAGTGGGACTGTTAGTACAGCCTATGGCATGTTACCTCCTCTTGCGTGAATTATAAGGACAGATTCTCTGATTGGTGGGTCATTGCACCTGGGGCCCTTAGGACAGCAAGAGCTCGAGGGGTTAAACCTAAGGATGTTCTTACCCATTGCATTAGAGGATTGTATCTTGTGAGGAACGCAAGAGGTGAATTTGGATAACTGTAAGTGAACAGTAATATGCCTAATATGATGAAATGTGTGAGGTGCCATGAGATGGTAGTTTGAATTATGAATGTGAGCACTCGGAGATGTGCATGAGTGTATACCAAGTGTGGTAATATGGAATTATGGTTTTACGAAAATTGTGAAGTGAATTATCGGATTATCACCCTATGTGAAGGGGATGGAAATTGATTGGTGATGATGGATTGAGTCAAAGTCTTTTGGGAAGATTTGTGATGGCTAGATGTTAAGCTAAGTTGGTGGCCAAAGTGGCCAATGGTTGTAAGTTGGTGACCGAAGTGGCCGATGATTTTAAGAAGTGATTAATGAAGATATAGTCAAGTAAGAAAGTGCGATACTAGTTGTTAAAGAGAAATGTATTTGGGGAAATAAAAAGTTGATATATTTACCTTGATGGTAGAGTCACTGATGAAGTTGTATGAATGCCAATTATAGTGAGAGATGTGTTTGAAAATACACAATGTGAATGTTGTTATTGACTAGGTACCAAGATATATGGTTGAGTGTGCTAGTAGCACTGTGAGTAGTCCGAGAAACTTGTGTAACGGTCGATATGAAAACTATGAAAGTAATGATAGAGGTGGATTTAGCTTTTGTGGCATGATAACTAGGATTTGAAAATCCCTATGTGATGGGACAGATATGAGAGAGAGATGATATGTTACCTGGGAGTGATACATACTGGTTGAAGGAAATGATAATGATGAAGGTGAGGTGTATAGAAGGAAATACATGTGAAATTGATAACATGAGTATGGAATGGTGATTAAAGAAAATTGTTAATGGAAATCTTGGGCATGTTGCCTTTAATGCGAGAAATCAGTGATGAACTGTGTGTCAAGTTTGGAGGTGATTAATTGAAAGGGTAATTATGATTTAGTGTATAAAATTCAGGAGTGGATTCATGGTTGAAAGCTTTGAAAGGACCGATGTAAGGTATGAATTGTAATGTGTGGTCCATAGAGTACCAGATGAATGTCTTGAGGAAGTGATTCGCCGATGTGTTTAGGCGAAAGTTGGTAAACCTGTAGGATTGGATTCAAACGTTTAGCACAGAAATGGTGCTTGTAAAAGGTAAAGTGTTGAGGCGAAATTGTATGTTGGAGGTTAAGAACGTGAGAAAAGCAAAGTGTGTATATATGAGTTGTGGCTAAATGCCGAAAATGGGAATTGTCCCTCAGAAAGTAAAAAGTATGGTGAGCGTGAACTGGGTGTTTACTCGGTGAATTGCACTGAGAGGCTGTGAGATTCCATAATAGTATTTGATGTGGAATAAGAAATGTGAAATAGATTGATGACAAGAGTTTATACTCCGTGGAGATAAGATTCAAAGAAGGAAAATTGTGGCTGTATTGTGCCAATAAGTAAGAGTTGCCTGTGTGGCACAGATTGAATAGGATGTAGCATAACCCTATGGGTATATAGGTTGATATGTTAATTTGGTAGGGGAACCTGCCAAGAGAAATTATGGGCTATATGTGTTAGGTAGCTTGACTTGTGAAAAGAAACTGAAAAGAAATTAAAAAGAAATTGAAAAGAAACTGAAAGAAGTGGGCTTGGTAAAGCATTGATAGAGCACAACTGTGTGGTGCGCTCCGGTTGTTCACATATGGTGTCACCGGTTGAGATTGAGATTGGGAAGGACTTGAGGTCTCCCATTGGGCCTTTGAAAGGCAAGACTATTGTGAAATGTGGCTGGAAAGCCAAAAGGTAAAATTTTAAATAATGATGTTGGTGTCCGCGCACTGGATGGAGCTTCTTGGGTACGGGGGACTGAGATTCTCTGGCTGTGTCCCGAGTTAGCATATGTGCATAGTTGATTTTGCGGACAAAATTCCTAAAAGGTGGGGTGAATATAACACCTCAGAAAATTAAATGTAAATTTATGTGATAAAATATGGGTTTAAGAGGGAAGGATTAGTGAAAATCCGTAATTTAGGGCCAAAATGGGCTAAAAGGGCAAAATGGTAATTTGCCAAGAACGTAAACCGAGGCATGAAAAATGGAGTTAGAGATTTAATATGACAAAAATAATGCTGGAAATGGAATCAGGACGGAAAATTGAGTGAGTAGGCAAAATTGTGAAAAAGTGATGAATAGTGACTTTTTAAGTGTTAAATACTATGGTGTGAATGTACCGATAAGTGTGAAATTTTTATCAATATTTTGAGGAAAGAAAAATATGTCATGGACTGGAAAAATATGTAGATTAAGAATATATGATCAGAATTTTTATCGGAGTGAAAGTTAGATCGCGTGTGGGACCCGTGTGACCGAAGTCACTTGGCCCCCACCCTCTTTTCTTCTTTCTTTCCTTCTCTTCTTCTCCTTCATGCGCGCACCTCCCTGGAAAATGAACCCAAACCCACCCATTTCTCTCTTCTCTCACCAATTCTTCATTTCTCCACCAAATCACTTGATTTTGGTGTTGAAATCTATTGTAAACAACCTTCTAGATTCATTGGTAACACTTAGAAGCCTTGAATCAACCTCCTTGCTGCGTTTTTGAGCAAAATCAGATCCGACCCCTATGGTGTTCTTGGAGTTTTTGGAGTTTTTGGATCTCTTTTGGATTGATGGAGCCTTGGTGGTGTTCCTACACTTGATGGTGAGTATATTTATGGTATTTTTATGGTTGGATTCATAGATCTAGGAATTTATGCTTTAAACCTTTGATTTTAGATGTGTGATGATAGAGAGCTCAAATGGAAAAATGCTATTAGATGAAAATGCCTTAGAATGATGCATGAAAGCTAGAAATGCTATGATAAATTTTGGTGAAAAAGTTAGGTTTTTAACTTAGGAAATTTTGGGTTGAGTTTCATAATTTTGTGAAATTGGCATGTGGTGTAATTGAATAATTGAATGGTGGACCATTGGTATAGGTTGATAATATGATGATATGATTAGTGTGTGTGTTAAAATGGAATTGAAAACCTTGTAGAATCAACCTTGAGGAATTCGAACCATAGAGTGGTTTGGAGGAAAAATGATGTAAAGGTTGTGAATTTGATGGAAAATGATATAAATATGATGTTTAAATGGATGATGGTATAGTGTGATATAGTGGAATGAGAAGAAATAATGTGTGATTCATGATATAATGGGTAATTTGATCTATAAAAGAGATTAAAGTAAAATGAATGAGTATTTGAGATTTAATGTTTTATTTGGAAATGGATTGATAATCATGATGTGGATTATCTAGGTTGCCTCTGTTGGACGCTTTGGAAGCGGGTAAGCTTGGAGCTTACGTTTGGAGCATGGGCTCGGTATTGAGGTAACCTTTGGAACTGGGGTTTAGCCCTTGTGTGCTCCACCACACCTAGTGGATGGTTGTGGTTGGATTATGTGGTTATGACATTGTGTGATTGTGTGCTTGTATGCATATTGCTTGATTTTGTGAAAATTGTTTGGTCACTGGCCAGTTGACGTGTGTTGGTTTGGACATCCGCTGGGTTCATCCTACGGGAGAATGCCAGTTGGAATGCCATGGTGTTGACTCTGGGAGCGACATCAGGATGATCCAAGCGGGGGACGTCCGCCGGATAGGGCTCATGAGGAGTTCCGGTTGGGTATTGCCATGGAGTCTTCTCAACCATGGGAGAGGCGCCAGGACTGTCTCGGGAGTTATATGATGGAGTCCTTGAACATGAATCCATGAGTGGATGTTCTCGGGTTGTCTCCAGTTGATGGGTGATATTGTATTACATGCATATTATATGATGTTGTATTTGCACATTGAGTGAGCCATGGGGTGGAGAAACCTCCAGGGCCCTTGGTTTACTGAGATATATTTATATATCTCACCCCGTGTTGTGGGGCATCATTTCAGGTCAGGTTGAGCCTGGAAGAGTGGAGCATGAGGTGCATGTTGGAGGCACCATGTGATGAGCGTTGGATAGGGACACACCTTGCATATGATGTATGCTTTAGACTTAGGTCATGAATCTATGCATGTTGAAAATGCCATGCTTAGTAAGCTCATGAATACATGTTAGATCCTTCAATAGGATGTATATGTAGGACATGAGAATATATTGTATATTTGAGTGAGCATGGGACTTGTCCATTGCCACATTCATTGTAATTGAAGTCTTGGTGAATATGTTGTAAAATGGACCATATTCGATGTAAGATGGCCATTATGTTAAGGACTTTGTATATGATACATGATTGAATGAAAATGTATGTTTGAAGGGCTTAGAGCCTAAATTATAGTATGTTTAAGTGTTGTGTGGAGTACCAAGGGGTTAGGGATGGATTACACAACCTTTTTGGGGCTTAAAATGCTGTAATCTGTCATTTTTGCTGCATAGTAATCGATTACCCAAGCATGGTAATCGATTACCATGCAACAGGGGACGAAAATTGGCTACTGTCTTCACTGGTAATCGATTACTGAGCTTTGGTAATCGATTACCATGTGAGGTAATCGATTACCCAAAGTTGGTAATCGATTACCAGAACAGAGGATGTGAAAAATTGGCTACTGCCTCATTTTTGACAGGTGGTAATCGATTACCACCCACTGGTAATCGATTACCACAGTGTAAATTTTGAAAATTTAAGTTTTTCTAGACTAAAAGAAAGGGGTTTAACTTGATGGGTAGAACTCCACATGGTACGTGGTTTGAAACCACGCGTAACTAATGTAAAGGGGTAGAACTTGGTAAGAAACGAAAATAAGTTGATGGGTTTAAATGAGTTAAATAAAAAGAAAAGTTTAGTGTTGTTGTTAAGCTAAATGCTTCCGCGTATTGCATTTACAATTATAGTGTTGTTTTAATTGATTACGGAAAAGGTTATGGTTATGAAAAGGAATACGAATAAAGAAAAAAGTTTGCCCGTAATTTAATTAACCCAACCACTGTGATTGTAACTGCGCTTAATATCATAATCAATGTTAACAATACCGGTACGTAACGGGCTGTTACAACAACAAAGAGGTTCTAGCCAACCATTATCATGGCTAAAATCCAATATTCAAATGAAAACATACAACTACAAGAACTACAGAAAGGTAGAAGAAGAGATCCCTCTCCCACTCTCTAGAGCTTTCGCCTCTAAAATGACCTCAGAGTTGTCCAGAATGAAAAGTGTCCCTTTTAGGGTTGCCTTGTGCCCTTTTTATGCACCTCAGAATTCTCCTTTCCTCGCAACTGATAGCTGTCCATCTCAACCCTACGCTTGGAGCGCAGGATCCACGCTCCAAGCGTGGAGCTTCTGCCTCTTTTCTCCATGTCTACGCTTCAAGCATAGGGTTCTACGCTTAAAGTGTAGACTCACTGTCTGGGGTCCTTTCCTACGCTTCAAGCGTTGAATTGTACGCTTGAAGCGTGGAGCTTCTGTCTGATTTTCTTCCTGCTCCTTTATTTGTCCTTTTTCTCCTATAAACATGAAGAATTTGAGTGAGAGAGTGTCTGACAATTTTTATTCAATAATTTCACCACATATACACCTTTATACACAGTTTTAGATCTGATTTCATGCTTTTTTGATCTATAAAAGTATATATGCTGGGAGCATATCAAATGCCTATTGCATTTGGTTATTTGGTTTATTCAATATTCCGTTAAAAACTCTTGTACAATATAAAGTTTGCCATTCCTTGACACTTGTGTATATGTTGCATAAGATTCGTTAATTAGACATGATTTACCTTTAATTTTTTAAAAATAATAATAAGATTAGATTGCTTGGCAAATTAATGGTCCAAAAAGCCATCGAAAGTAACCCTAATTTTGCATTATTATTGAAACCCGTCTGGTTCTATGAACTTGATGCAAACAGATATTTTTAGAAGTGACTTGTGCATTCATATAGTTATGGATTACGCTCTCCCTCTTTCACTTTAATTAGTATTATGAGTAAAAGTCCTACCAATCGAATACTAAAACTTATTTTCTTCCCTTAAATCTACCTTTTGATAAGAAGGAAGACTTCATACAAACCATCTTGTCAAAACTTCCTGTAACAGCCCGTTACGTACCGGTATTGTTAACATTGATTATGATATTAAGCGCAGTTACAATCACAGTAATTGGGTTAATTAAATTACGGGCAACTTTTTTTTTCACATTCCTTTTCGTAACCATAACCTTTTTCCGTAATCAATTAAAACAACACTATAATTGTAAATGCAATACGCGGAAGCATACAGTTTACTAACATCACTAATCTTTCTTTTTATTCAACTCCTTTAACTCATCAAATTACTTCCATATCTTACCATATTCTACCCCTTTACATTAGTTACGCGTGGTTTCAAACCACGAACCATTTGGAGTTCTACCCAACAAGTTAAGCCCCTTTTTGTTTTAGTCAAGAAAACCTGAATTTTCAAAAATTGCACTGTGGTAATCGATTACCAGTGGGTGGTAATCGATTACCACCTGTCAAAAACGAGACAGTAGCTAAATTTTCACCTCCCCTGTTCTGGTAATCGATTACCAACCTTGGGTAATCGATTACCTCACATGGTAATCGATTACCAAGCCTCAGTAATCGATTACCAGTGAAGACAGTAGCCAAATTTCGTCCCCTGTTGCGTGGTAATCGATTACCATGCTTGGGTAATCGATTACTATGCAGCAAAAGTGACAGATTACAGCATTTTAAGCCCAAGAAAGGTTGTGTAATCCATCCCAAACACCTTAGTACTCCACACAACACTTAAACATACTCTAATGTAGGCTCTAGGCCCATCAAACATGCATTTTTATACAATCATACATCATTTACAAGTCTTTAATACAATGGCCATTTTACATCGCATATGGACCATTTTACAACATCATTCATTAAGGCCTCAATACAAGAAAGGTGGCAATGGACAAGTCCCATGCTCACTCAAATATTCAATATATACTAAAGTCCTACATATACATCAAATTGAAAGACTTAACAAGTAGTCATGAACATACAAAGGCATGGCATTTTCAATATGCACAAGTTCATGGTCTAAGATTAAAACATTAAACATATGCAACGTGTATCCCAATCCAGTGCTCATCACATGGTGCCTCCAATATGCACCTCATGCTCCACTCTTCCAGGCTCAACCTGACCTGAAATGATGCCCCAAAACACGGGGTGAGATATATAAATATATCTCAGTAAACCAAGGGCCCTGGAGGTTTCTCCACCACATGGCTCACTCAATGTGCAAATATAACATCATATAACATGCAAGCAATACAATATCACCCACCAACTGGAGACAACCCGAGAACATCCACGCATGGATTCATGTTCAAGGACTCCATCATATAACTCCCGAGACAATCCTGGCGCCTCTCCCATGGTTGAGAAGACTCCATGGCAAAACCCAACCGGAACTCCTCATGAGCCCTATCCGGCGGATGTCCCCCGTTTGGATCATCCTGGTGTCGCTCCCAGAGTCGACCCCATGGCACATTCCAACTGGCACTCCGTCACGAAATGATCCAGCGGATGTCCAAACCAACACACGTCAACTGGCCAGTGACCAAACAATTTTTCATACAATCCAAGCAATATGCACACAAGCACATAATCACACAATGCCATAAACACATAATCCAACCACAACCTTCCACTAGGTGTGGTGGAGCACACAAGGGCTAAACCCCAGTTCCAAAGGTTACCTCAACACCGAGCCCATGCTCCAAACGTAAGCTCCAAGCTTACCCGCTTCCAAAGCGTCCAAAAGAGGCAACCTAGATAATCCACAACATGATTATCAAACCATTTCCAATCAATCATTTAATCTCAAGTAATCATTCATTTTACTTCAATCTCTTTTATAGATCAAATTACCAAATACATCATGAATCACACATTCTTTCTTCTCATTCCATTATATCACACTATACCATCATCCAATTAAACATCATGTTATATCATACCACATCAAATTCACAACCTTTACATCATTTTTTCCTCACTTTTCATCATAATTCAGATTCTTCAAAAAGGTATGCCCCAAGGCTTTTCAATTCATTTTAACACTCATACTAATCATGTAATCATATTATCAACCTATACCAATGGTCCATCATTCAATTATTCAATTACACCACAAGCCAACTCCACCAAGTTATGAACTCAACCCAAAATTTCCTAAGTTAAAAATCCAACTTTTTCACCAAAATTTATCATAGCATTTCTAGCTTACAAGCATCATTCTAAGGCATTTTCATCTAATAGCATTTTTCCATTTGAGCTCTCTATCATCACACATCTAAGATTAAAGATTCAAAGCATAATTTCTAGATCTACAAAATCAACCACAAAAGTACCACAAATATACTCACCATCAAGTGTATGAACACCACCAAGGTTCCACCAATCCAAAAGAAGATCAAAAGCTCCCAAGAACACCAAGAACCACAATGGTTCGGATCTGAGTTTGTCCATTTTCGCCCCAAGGAGATGATTTCAAGGCTTGGGAGTATCATGATAACTCATATTTTATTACACTTATTTGTTACTCTTGGTTGGTAATTTTAGGTTTTATTTGAATTAAATAAAGGTATTTTGGGTTAAATTAGAATTCTAGTTTTTAATTGGGTTTAATTGATTTTCGTCATAATTTTCCAGATTTACACTACTTTCGTATTTTGACCATATCTCACTCTACAGATGTCCGATTGACTCCGTTCTTGTTGCGTTTTGCAGATAACAGGAAGGGCTATAATTGCTATTTCACCTACTGAAGCCCAATTCGGACGGGAAGATGGTCTAAACCTGAGCTCAAGATGACGTGTTTTATGCTGGAATATTATTTTATTATTGGACTTGTAATTTAAATTAAAGCCCAATTATTTAAGTGGCCCAAAGCCAAATTAGTTTTATTTTTATTTTATATTGCATTTTAGACGAATGGGCCGGGCCGATCTGAATTAAGCCAAGCCCAAATTAGTTTTTGAACCCTAGGGGCATATGTAGGAGAGGAGGGGAGACATTTTGGATTATGTAATTTTCGATTTGGGGATCAAGACATTTTCTCTGGAGCGTTCTTCGCGTTCTTCGCGTTCTTCATCTTCTTCTTCTTCTTCTTCTTTTTCTTTTATGCAATTTAATTTGTAATCATGTTTATCCTAGCCATGCTAGGCTAAACCCCTTTTTAATCAACCTAAGGGGAAGGGATTCCATGGATCTGTTTAGAGGATCTGCGATCAATCTCTAACCAGATTTATTTCTTTACCCTAACTCAGATCAATATCGTGCGATTGTGGATATTCGATCTGAGGTTCGCGATTGCGATTATGGGTGAAGAATGATCATCAGATTTGATGATCCGATTAACCTCAATTGGAAATAAGGATTCTGATTCAATTGGGATTAATCGTGAATTTGGTAATTTTTCTAATTCTTTAACCAGATTTGTTTCTTTTCCTAACTCAGATCGATATCGTGCGATTGTGGATATTCGATCTGAGGTTCGCGATTGTGATCATGGAAAAGGGATAATCATCAGATTTGATGATCCGATTGTTCTCAATTGAAAATAAGGATTCTGATTCAATTGAGATCAACCGTGAATTTGGTAATTTTTATCCAATGAAGGACATCCATGGAACCCTAACCTTAGGTTGGTTAATTTTGAATTACGAATTTTAATCCCAATTTTATATTCTGTCTTTTAAATTATTCAAACTGAAATCAAAACCCCCCTTTTATTTTCTATTTTCAGCAACGATTTTCACCCAAACAATTTCCTTGAGAGACGACTTAGGGTTTCCACTTTACTGCAAATTTTCTGAACCCTAAATAAAAATAATTTTTAATTTGCACGAGTTCGACAGCTCGTGTCATATCACCAATGGCTTTAGAAGGTTGTTTACAATAGATTTCAACACCAAAATCAAAGGATTTGGTGAAGAAATGAGCAAATGGTGAGAAGAGAAGAAATGGTGGTTTTTGGGTCTTCAAAGGCAGGGAGAAGCACAGGAGGAAGAAAGAAAAAGAGAAGAAGAAAAAGAGGAGGGAGGCGTGGGGTCAAGTGGGTTTTGGCCCCGCGGGTCCCACACGCGATCTAACTTTCATCCCGATAAAAATTCTGATCATATATTCTTAATCTACATATTTTTCCAGTCCATGTCATATTTTTCTTTCCTCAAAATACTCATAAAAATTTCACACTTATCGGTACACTCGTACCGCGGTATCTTTCACTTAAAATTTCACTATTCATCACTTTTTCACAATTTTGCCTATTCACTCAATTTTCCGTCCTGATTCCATTTCCAGCGTTATTTTTGTCATATTAAATCTCTAACTCCATTTTTATGCCTCGGTTTACGTTCTTGGCAAATTACCATTTTGCCCTTTGTAACAGCCCGTTGTACACCGGTATTGTTATCATTGATTATGATATTAAGCGCAGTTACAATCACAGTAATTGGATTAATTAAATTACGGGCAACTTTTTTTTTTCTTTTATCATATTCCTTTTTACAACAATAACTTTTTCCGTAATCCATTAAAACAACACTATAATTGTAAATGCAATTTGCGGAAGCATACATTTTTGCTAACATCATTCATCCTTCTTTTATTCATTTCATTTAAACTCACCATCTTACTCTCACATTTTACCAAGTTGTAGTCCTTTACGTTGTCTACGCGTGGTTTCAAACCACGTATCATTTGGAGTTCTACCCATCAAGTTAAGCCCCTTTCTTTTAGTCTAGAAAAACCGAATTTTCGAAAATTACACTGTGGTAATCGACTACCAGTGGGTGGTAATCGATTACCACCAGTCAAAAATGAGGCAGTAGCTAAATTTCTCAATCCTCTGTTCTGGTAATCGATTACCAACTTTGGGTAATCGATTACCTCACATGGTAATCGATTACCAAAGGCCAGTAATCGATTACCAGTGAAGACAGTAACCAATTTTTCGTCCCCTGTTGCATGGTAATCGATTACCATGCCTTGGGTAATCGATTACTATGCAGCAAAATGACAGATTACAACATTTTAAGCCCCAAAAAGGGTGTGTAATCCATCCCTAACCCCTTGGTACTCCACACAACACATAATCATGTCCTAATGTAGGCTCTAGGCCCTTCCATCATGCATTTTCCTTAGATTAAACATCATTTACAAAGTCCTCAAATAATGGCCATTTACATACAATTATGGACCATTTTTACAACATGAATACCAAGACTTCAAGGCTATGAATGTGGCCATGGACAAGTCCCATGCTCACTCAAAATATACAGTTATCCATGCCATGAGTAATGAAACATAAACAAGACTTAGCATATAATCATGAACACTAACAAAAGCATGGAAATAACATCATGCAATATGTTCATGACCTAAGTCTCAAAATACTAATGGTATGCTATGTGCACTCCATAACTCCTCCAAAATGTCATGCAATCCCAATGCACCGCATGCCCAATCCAATGTCCA
>JAVKPL010005207.1:0-23707 GCA_032173675.1 Gastrolobium villosum | reverse complement strand
TAAATGTGAAGGAAGGAAGATCTGAAAAAGGGCATGTCATCAACCCGGTTCCTTCAAAGAACCTTCAATGCCGAAACATCTCAAAGTACTAGGAAAGGCACAGTAACACATCAAATAACAACATATAGTGTTGTTCGTGATAATAAAAAGACCAAAGATACACCTTAATGCCTAAAGAAAACCAAATAAGAGCAAGAAATTTCAAAATGCATGGCAAGTTTAAACACCAATGGGTTAAACACAAAAGTAAAGTACTATTATAGAAGATAAAAAAACAGTGTGCATATTTTGAATTTAATAAGAGACTCACTCACATTGGATACTGTGAACATAACTTCCCATGGATAAAACTCGTTCTCCTTATACCCAGTAAAGGTGCACACATTTTTAAACTCCTGGTTCCATTCAACTACTCCTGCATCACTAGCATTCACTTCTCTGGTTACATTTTTCTTCATAGAGCGCCTTAATGAACTCAAGGACACACCTTTTTGTCCTTTCCACTTGATTTCAACCACCAAGGACCTCACTTCCTTAGGTTTCACCAAACTTGAGCCTTCAAGCCTGTGAACAATGATAACTGCTTCATATTTCTTGGAAATGAGAGGTGGCCATGTAGGCCATTTCATCAACTTAACCACCATTTTTAAAATTGGAACCTTCAAACCAAGACCACAACAAAAATACTGTGGAGACCAATGACAATGTTACTATATATGGGGCTTTTACGAGGAACAAAAAGTTTGTAACTTTTTAGCAAATGGGTGTCAGGGATTGAGTAAAGTTGACAGGGTGCTCACACAGGATCTTGGGGGAGTTTTGAAAGACAGTTGAAAACTTTTTGAGGGTGAGAATCTTGGAATATGATATGGAAAGATGTTTATATCTTACGCTCTCTCTCTCTCTCTTTTTTTTTCCCTTCATCTATCTCTCTCTTAATGTAGGTAGTTCACTTCATCTATCTCTTTCTTAATCTTAAAATAACACAAATTTACATATTTAAAATGACACTGTTAGATTAGGAAGTTCAAATTTGAAAATTTGAAAATTTGTGTGTAACGGTATTTGCTTTAAGTGTATAACGGTATTTACTTTAAGTGTGTAACGGCATTTGCTTTAAGTGTATAACGGTATTTGCTTTAAGTGTGTAACAGTAGTCTGTTATGAATTGTGTATTTATACCAGTGTTATAAAATCTGGATCGACCCGGCCGGGTCGACTCGGGAATCGGTAAACCGATCATATAACCGGTCTGATTCAAGTAACGGACCGGTTATGCATCAGAACCGGTACGATCCGGTCGGTTTTCATGAAAACCGGTGACCCGGTCAGTTAACTGGTGACTCGACCCGGTCCCAAAAAAAATTTAATTTAAAAAAAAAAAAATCATAATGGATATATTTGAATATTTTTTTGCTTATTAACTTAAATAAGTTATGTACCTACAATACTAATATTATCTCAATTATGCTATTCAGAAAATTTTGATTTGATTTATAGTTAGAGATATCATTTTCTTAACCTAAAGTCTCGTATCACGATCATTATATTTTTGTTTGATCTTTTATTGGATAATAATATGTCATTTATTATTTTTTATATTAAAATATTTGAAATTTTTATCTTTTGTTTTTTGATATTTAAGTATGTTTATAATTTTTTAATATAAATTATAAAATTGTATATAATTAACAGGTTATGCGGTTGAACCAGTGACCCACTGGTTGAACCAGTGACCCAGTGACCAGTACCTCGACTGGGTCAATGACCAGGCCAATTTTAATAACATTGATTTATACTCCTCAATTGAAGAGGTAAAGAAAGGAATGAAAGAATGAATGAACGGAAAAAACTATTATCCCAATTTATGTGTATCTACTTTTTATCCAAAGGTAGAAACATTGTTCACTCATAGTTGGAAGTTGTAGTGAAGTGCCGGCCCAACCTAATATTCATTTGACCTATGTTCCAAGGAAGTATTAGCTGCATTTTCCCAATTTACAATGTGTAACACCCCAAAAGCAAAATGACACTTAACTTTCGATGCAATATGTATTTCTATGCTGAACCTCATGTTTTGGTATTTCTAATTATCTTTTTCTTAACAAACCAAAGTTGAACAGGCTGGTTCCAATTGGATTTTATTATTTTAAGATAAGGTAATCGTCACCAAGGCACCAGCTCTTCCTATCTCTTTGTGTAAAAAAAATTGTACACGTAGATTAATTAATTGTTGTTAAACAATTGTACACGTAGAATATTAACTCATATTGTTATATACACAGCATGGAGTTACAAATCAGGAAAGGAAATAACAAGCAATCAGAAAATAAAAAACGCTTCAAATCAGGAAATTACAGCTCTGCAATCTCTTCGCAAGACAGAATCCCTATAATTGCTACAACAAATTGGATACCCTTATCAAAAATTAAATCTTTCTAAATATATAAATACAATTCAACATTTTTCCTGGAGCATAAATGTAAATTATGTCTGACTTGTTAATTGCATCTTGAAAAATTCTTCCAAAAATAACTTTAGTAAGTATATCATGTAATTAAAATGGGAATTGTATAATTTTTTGATCTACCTTCTCCTTGATAAAATGCGGGTCAATCTCTACTTGTTTGGTTTAGTCATATTTCACAATTTTTTTTTGCTATTTTAATGGTAGCCTTGTCATCACAATGGAGATTCAATAGCTTATCATGGTAATTTTTGAAGTCATTTAATACACTTTTGACTAGGGTGTAAATGGGCTGTGTTGGGTTAGACTTTGGCTTAAATAGGTCAAACATGTGTAAAAAACATTAGGTATGACCTCGCCTATTAGCCTGTGTATGCCCCAAATTACAAGTCTGGCCTGCTATATATTTAAAAAATAAAAACCTTGGCCTTGGCTTGTTAGCCTATTTAAGCCTATTAAACATTGAACAATTAAAAGAATAACTATAATAATATTATTTTATTATTCAAAATCATTAAAACAATAATTTTATTTATTATATTTTAAATAAATAATATGAATTAGGCCGACCTATAGGCTTAGAGGCCAGACAAACATGTACAAAAAAGCCTATGGCCTATTTTCCAAATAGATATTTTTAAAAGTCTATGCTTGTTCTATTTTACTATTTATAATAGGCCAAGTCTGGCCTAATATAGGCTAGGCCGTAGGCTCCTGTAGAAGTGTAAATAGGTTAGGCCGGCCTAGCCTATGTAGTTAAATGTATTTCGCTACACTTGCTACTACTTGTTACTTTTTGCTTTTGCTATAAATTAAATCACCTTAAAGGTGAAATAGCCTAGCAAGGTTTGCCATGTAGTTTGATCTCCAACCTAATTAGAGCCAATATAACCTTTAACACCGATGACATTAATTTTTTGAGAACAATAGTCCTCAGCCAAGGGCAACATTTAAGTATATCAAAATTTGATACACATTATTCATATAACTTATGTTTAAATTGTGCATAAAACGACTTACAACACTTACGAAATAGAAAATATCTAGCCTTGCATGTGATAAGTATACTAGTCTTCCAAATACTAATGACACAAATCCTTGCAAAAAAATAATTATTTGCATAAAATACTAATAGTTAAAGGTTGCAATCTGGGCTTGCCTAGAGGGCCTTCCCGCCCCTCCTGCTAACACGTTTTAATAATTAAATTAAAATTTCATTATTCTTCTTTTACAATTAAAATCTTAATTCAGATTTCAATTTTTGTAAATATAAATTTAAAATGCTAACGACACAAATTCTTGCAAAAAAAAAATAAGATAGCAATACATGTTTTTATAAGTATAAGGTTTGCAGTACGATTAACCAACTATGACAGACGGCAAATATTTTGATTTTTTCCCCGTGCATCGGCACCGGTAATACACTAGTAAAATTATAAAGTGAATCTAAATAGTGTTACAAACAAATAAAATAAAACTAAATCTTATAATTATTAAATTTAAATTTGAGTCTGTCCGTGTATAACATTTTTAACCAAACATTACCTTTAAGATATTTTAACCGCAGAAATTTTGACAGCAAAATATATCTGATGACGTGTTGTATCTTTTTTTTTTTGGTAAATAGACGTGTTGTATCTTAATATATATAATCTTAAACCCAATATTGGAAACTTTGCTGACGTGTCGCTCTGTCCTTCATTTCAGCTTTGTGTTCACACTTGAGAAGAGTTTGAAAAATTGCCTCTTTTGAAATCTTTTATTTTTCGCAAAAAAAAAAAAATTGTAAAAAGGGTGGGATAATATTTGAAATTCAAATTTCGTTGGTGGCAAACACATGTATTAATGATCCACTACTTTCTGCATGGGTAGGTTAAAATGTATTAATATGTAATTACTTTTTGCATTGGTAGGTGAAAAAGTATTCAAATTCAAAATTTAAACTGTGGGAAAAGAATTCATCATTAATATTGCACTTATTTTTGCATAATAATTATTGACCCTATTAATATTCCACTGAGTCAGGGAGCTATGATTACGTAGTCACACATTGTAAATCATAATTTTAGTAAAACACTACATATAATAATTATTCAAAACGTATATTTGTTAAGACAATACTTATTTTTTGATATTGAAATTGTTCCCATAATTAAGTAATATAACTGTTTTGTAATGCAGAAAATCAGAAAAAGTAAAATAATCAAATGAAAAGTGGACAACGAATTTTAATCAACCGACAATTTTGTGGGTCTACCATAAAGATTGGAAATTATCATCAACTAGAGCTTTGCGCATTTATGAAAAAGAGATACTTTTATATTGGGTATTCAAAAAAAAATACTTTTATATTGGATATATATTTTGAAAATGAATAAAATTATAAAAATTATAAAATGTTTTAAATTGTAATATACATATATATATATATAATTAGTGAATATCTTAATATATATATAATCTTAAATCCACTATTGGAAACTTTGCTGACGTGTCACTCTGTCCTTCATTACTTTTTGCATTGTTAGGTTGAAAAGTATTCAAATTCAAAATTTAAATTGAAAGGTGGGAAAAGAGTTCATCGTTAATATTGCACTACTTTTTGCATAGGTAACTGTTGATCCTATTAATATTCCATTATGGGATTAATTATTAAAAAATGAAATTATTTTGTGTATAAATAGGATATGTGTTACTAGGTCTTTTCATTTGGTAATTAGCTTTTGTGCACATATTTATTCTCTTCTCTATCTGTTTATCTTCATCATCTTCTCAAATTGCTCTTCTATTAGATGAACATGTAATAACCAATATAAAAAATATAAAATTATAAATTAAAAGAGAAAAAATAACTTTTTAAAATATATGTAAAATTAATACAAAAATACTTTAATTGCTGACACGGAGAAGTGAAACGTCATGCATATAAATTAATGCATCTACCTTTTTTAGAGGGTTAGTCGATGAGGAATAAACGTTTCATTTGTAGTGAAATTTTTTTTTCAAAGTTATTTTCTAAGGTAAATTATGTTAGTTTATATTATTTTACAAATTGTATTATTTTAATGCTTCAACCATTTCTTTCGTTAACATTATATTATTTTATATAAATTAAAATATTTTTTTATAATTTACAAAACATGTTTCTTATATAATTAAATTTAACTCGCAAAAACTATAATGTTTTTAATTAAACATTTAATATGAAATTATTATTATAGATTTTGTTTAAAAAGCGTTTTTTTTTTTACAAGTCAGTTTGAAATTGGAAACTGACCTTTAAATGTTTGAAATTTAACTCCATATTTCAATATGAAGGTAGATAGATGGTTGCCTTCTTCATACATTTGACTTTTTTGGCTTTGTCTCAATGGCTTATTTGTAATGCTGCATTGTTTCAATCATAATGTTGGAAAATGGTAGATGCAAGTGGCAGACAAGTGCATTAATATCTTACTTTTTTTTTTTAATTTTGAAATTTGAAGTTGTTATAGGTGGAAAAATAATTTAACATATTTTAGTGAGAGACAGCTGTATTAAATTCCCACTATCTTTTATATGGGAATTGTTAAAAAACCTTTTTTTTTAGAAGTCAGTTTGAAATTGGAAACTGACATTTAAATGTTTGAAATTTAACTCCATATTTCAATATGAAGGTAGATGGTTGTCTTCTCCATACGTCTGACTTTTTTGTCTTTGTCTCAATGGCTTATTTGTAATGCTGCATTGTTCCAATCATAATGTTGGAAAATGGTAGATGCAAGTGGCAGACAAGTGCATTAATATCCTACTTCTTTTTTAAATTTTATAAATATAATTGTAATAAATGAAAGTTCATATATGAGATAAAATATAAAAATCTAGATGTAACTATAAGAGCTTTTTTGTGTGGATAAATATAAAAATCTATTAGATGCTGATAGTTAGAGGTGGCTAACTAGCATTGGCCCGGAGGACTGGCCCACCAACATATTTTTATAATTAAATTAAAATTTCATCCTTTTTATAATTAAAGGCATAAATCTGATTTTAATTTTTGTAAATACAAATTTATAAAATTCCAAATACTAACGACACAAATTCTTGTAAAATATAATTGTTCATTATTATTTTTTAAACGTGATTGTAATAAATGAAAGTTAATATTTGAGATAAAATATAAAAACCTAAATGCAACTATAAGAATTTTTTGTGGATAAATATAAAAATATATTACATGTTGATAGTTCGATGTGGCAAACTGGGCCTCGGCCCGCAAGGCCGGCCCACCAACATATTTTTATAATTAAATTAATTTTTTATAATTAAATGCATAAATCTGATTTTAATTTTTGTAAATACAAATTTGTAAAATTCCAGATACTAACAACACAAATTCTTGCAAAAAATAATTGTTCATTATTATTTTTTAGATGTGATTGTAATAAATGAAAGTTCATATTTGAGATAAAATATAAAAATCTAAATGCGACTATAAGAACTTTTTGCGTGGATAAATATAAAAACCTATTATATGTTGATAGTTAGATGTGGCAAACTGGGTCTCGGCCCGCAGGGCCGGCCCACCAACATATTTTTATAATTAAATTAAAATTTCATCCTTCTTCTTTAATAATTAAGTTCGTAAATCTGATTATTATTTTTATAAATACAAATTTATAAAATTTCAAATGCTAACGACACAATTCGTTGCAAAAAATAATTATTTATTATTATTTTGTAAATCTGTTGTAATAAATGAAAGTCCATCTATGAGATAAAATATAAAAACCTAAATGCAACTATAATAATTTTTTTATATGGATAAATATAATAATGTATTACACGCTGATATATAATGCTGACAATTAGAGGTTGTAAACTGGACTCGGTCCGGAGGACCGGCCCGCCAACATTTTTTTATAATTAAATTAAAAATTTTCCCTTTTTCTTTTATAATTAAATTCCTAATTCTGATTTTAATTTTTGTAAATACGAATTTGAAAATTTTCAAATACTAACGACACAAATCTTTGCAAAAAAATATGTAAGTATTATTATTTTGTAAATTTGATCTTTATAAATGAAAGTTCAACTCTAAAAAATACTGAAAGAAGATGAGTAAAATTTTGTAATTTTTGAATGACTACATGACAAGATAAAATGCAGAAATATATTTTTATGTGTTGCGTTACGAGTGAATCGCGGAATGAGTTTTATAACTTTTGCAAGTATATGTTACGCATCTTTCTTATTACCTTGATGTCAAGCACAACATTTAAATTTTTTTATTGCAAATACATTATATTAATTTGCAAATCACTTGGATATTTTGAATTTTAATTAAGTCTTTATTAATTATTAATTTTTATATCATCATCATCGTGTTAAAATACATGTTTTGTTACCTGCATATGTCAATATGTTTTATAATGTAGCTCAACATCATTATTTAATTAGAGTTTGAATAAATATATATCTTTTTCGTTTATTCCTACATCATGCTCTTATATTTAACAAAAAAATATTATTCATAATATTGATTTTAAATTTACGAAAAGTTTTACAAGACAAACAAATCGATTTTCTTCACCCGTGCAATATAATATTTGTCACGGGTAATAAACTAGTTGTTCAAAAATACCACTTCCAATATAATATTTGTAGTTAACCGGCTAAATGGCACGAAGATCAAGAAAATAACACTCTTCTTTGACGTTTCTATCAATGTTTAATTCACACTCACTCATACTTTATACAAGGTTATTCACGTTCAAAAAGTACAAAAGGGTTATTTTAGTCTTTTTAACCCATTCTTCCATCAAAATTTTACCTTCAACCAAAATAGAATAAGAAAATTTAACCCAGTTTTTCCGTTAATATTTCGGCGTACCAAATAACTTTTTTTAACTTTTCTACTAAACTCACTTTCCCATCATATTCCTAATAATTGGATTTTACTGGTAAATTTTTTTTCTCTTCTACCAAACGCACTTGAAGGTGAAATAAGCATTGTTGTGCGAAGCGCGTTTACTATTTATATTTAGCCCTTGGTAAACGACATAAAAGGGCAACGTGGACTCAGCACAACCGGAACCAAACCTACTCTGGTATGGTACCTTCATAACCGAACCAACCGCATACAACTCTCTTACCATAACCATAACCATTTTGTAAATATGCATATGTGTGTGTTAGGGGAATGCCTACCGCTTCACCCCTATGTGGAAGCGAGCATCCTCCATTGGCATTTGACAAAATAAACATGATTTATTTACTTAAACTTTGACTTTATGGAAATTTATGTCAATGTCATTTTAGGATAAGAGAGTTTTCAAGAATCTAGTAAATGCTTATTTCTTTTCCAATCAGAATCTTCGTATCTTTTTCTCTGTGAGCGGTAAATGATCTATCTCTCTCCCCATGCTGTGGAAACCAAATATACTTAAACTATTATCAAGCTGTAACAGTTATAAATTTTTTGTCTTACACTCATGACATGAGTCTGATCTATAGCTACGGTATTGTAGTTCGTACTTTATAATCACATGATTTAAAATAACAATTAAAATAATTCTGCTGAAGGCAATTTGTTCTTTCTAAGAATACAGACATAGAAATTCGAAAATTATGAAACTGTATATTATCCAGAGGACCATGTTCTATTTTCTTGATTCAGGTGATCGTAGCATGATTCCTTTGAAATTTAAAATTTAGTTGACATTTCTTTGCAATTCAATATGGACAAAATTGGGACCAAAGAGTTGAAAAATAAGGATGTTTGAGCGTTGGGAAACAGAGCCTATGAATTGATTATATATTTTAGTGGCCAGGCCGTTATTCTTCAAAGAAAAAAAGAAGCTAAAAATGCTTTTTACCATTTTTTTTAATCCAAAATAAAGAAAGATAAGAGGAAGAAGCTTTGGTGAAAAGATTGTCATGTTTATACTTTATAGTTTATACCATCAGTTGATGAAATCAACATAGGTTTCATCAGATACAAATAAGTTACTATCAACCCAATTCAAGCTTTGTTATTATGATTGTGTTGGTATATTATCTGATAATTTCAAACTGAATACATATTGTTGTGCCAGAGAATTCTTGAGATAGACAGAGATTACAGGGAGAAGTTATCTTCACTCAGAGCTCAACAAGCAACCCGGAGAGAAGAGTTTCTCAGTAAGGAATTACAGACAAGATTGAATCAGTATCATGAATGTAAAAGAAAACACTGCCCCAACATGAAGGTGCCAGATGTCCATGGCTATGTAACATTCACTACAGGAGAAATATAAAAAATCAATCTTGTCAATTCTTATGGGAAGAAATAAGCCATGCTGCATCAGAATTGCACATGGGTATGGAGCCTCTAGTGTACATAGTTAGTTGGAATGACCATTTTTTTGTCCTAAAGGTTGAGCAAGGTGCTTACTACATTATTGACACTTTGGGGGAGAGACTATATGAAGGATGCAACAAAGCCTACATCTTGAAGTTTGATACAAGCACAAAAATTGAGAAACTGCTTAATGAAAATGAAGCATTGGAGCAGAAACCTCTCAGTGGTGCAATGCAGATAAATAGTTCAGAAGAAGATGTAGTTGATGGAGATTTCTTAGTCATTCCAAATGAGGGCAATGATACAAGGGAGGAGATTGTATATAGAGGCAAGGAGTCATGTAAAGAGTACATCAAGAGCTTCTTGGCTTCAATCCCTATAAGAGAGCTGCAAGATGATGTCAAGAAAGGCTTGAATGCATCCATGCCAATTCATCATCGATTACAAATTGAATTCCACTACACCAACCTCAAGTAACACATGATGATGAATTCATCATCCCTATAACTGTTGTTGCTTCTTGTATCATGTGTTACTTGAGGTTGGTGTAGTGGAATTCAATTTGTAATCGATGATGAATTGGCATGGATGCATTCAAGCCTTTCTTGACATCATCTTGCAGCTCTCTTATAGGGATTGAAGCCAAGAAGCTCTTGATGTACTCTTTACATGACTCCTTGCCACTATATACAATCTCCTCCCTTGTATCATTGCCCTCATTTGGAATCACTAAGAAATCTCCATCAACTACATCTTCTGAACTATTTATCTGCATTGCACCACTGAGAGGTTTATGCTCCAATGCTTCATTTTCATTAAGCAGTTTCTTGATTTTTGTGCTTGTATCAAACTTCAAGATGTAGGCTTTGTTGCATCCTTCATATAGTCTCTCCCCCAAAGTGTCAATAATGTAGTAAGCACCTTGCTCAACCTTTAGGACAAAAAAATGGTCATTCCAACTAACTATGTACACTAGAGGCTCCATACCCATCTGCAATTCTGATGCAGCATGGCTTATTTCTTCCCATATGCTATCAAAAGACATTGCACCACGAAGAAAGTCAAAACCTTCACCCTCTGGAATAAAAAATCCAACAAAGGACTTTTCTGGGATTATAGACACTGGACGGATTTTGGCTTGCAAAACAGTATCAAGATCAAAGTGTTTATCTGGAAACCTCCTTATATGGTCCTCATTCTCACAAAGAATTCTCCATTCTGATGATCCATCTCTAATCAGGCTATCAAATTCACACTTGATAGGCATCACAGCTTGGTTCACTTTCAACCAATCAGCAATCACAGCAACCAGGACTGCACATGCACTCTCCCCTGCAGCACATGCACTTCTTTGATCAATTGAAGCATAAAAGATTGGTGTATGGAGCTTCATTTGTCCATCACGGCTAGTGACTTCATTGTACTCCCAACTTCCTACGGTAAAACTGTTCTCCTCAAATTCAGAGACAAATGTTTGACTAGTTGTGATGTTTTCTTGTATTTTATGCCACTGTAGGAAACATGAACATTTATTAAAAATAATCTTCAAAGGGTGTTCTAAAATAGAAGATAAAAAGTAATACCGGAAAAACCATGCATATCATACATACCTTTCCACAAGTGTATTCATCAGAAGAGCGCAGGAGCCTACGATCATAATCAATATCATCTCCACCCTCTTCTCCATAATGTTTTTTCAGAAGTAGCTCCCCTTTCACCTTGGGATATCCAAAGGGCAGTTTCCGTTTCCTCCAAGGAAGGTTTCGGTGTTTTGAAATGTGATATTCATTCTGGTCCCATGTATTATAATTCTCAACATGTGCATCCCCAAAATCAGATTTTTGATTGCTATAGTGGACCCAAGACTCATCTTTTTTACCAGTAAAAGTTGAACTTGTATAAAGTGATCCTCCTACATAGTTTCCAGAGGCCAGTGTCTCATAACTCAACGAATGTTTCACACAAGAATCCTCCTTATTCTCCTCCGGTTTAATTGCAGCATCATTATCTAGTGAAGCTTTGTCAGATGTATACCTGTTTTCAGAATCTTCACTTCTGTTGGAGCTCCTTCCATCACTTCCTTCATCTTTGCAGCTTATCTTCTTTGCTCTTCCAGTTGATAAATAATCAGTAAAGATTTTAACTCTTCTCAAACCTGCTTTAAATGTAGAAAATCCATCTTTATTCATTGAGACAGCTTCTGCAGAAGAAGGTGATGACTGAGAACACATGGTCGATCTTTGCACTGAATCCAAATATTCTTGAACCGGCTCCAGCTTCAGTAAACTAAGAGATAACTGAAACACAAATGAAAGATTGATATTTTTAGATGAGGGAAGTGGGTTGTGTATCAAATCCAGTTAGGCAAAAAAACCATTAGAAAATATTAAATGACATAAAAAGAAAAGGAAGAAACAAAAAGAAACTTACAAAAAATGAGAGACTAGTATCATTGGTGCCAGGGAAATTCAAAGGAATTACAATCTTGGTCTTTTTATCCACAGCTTCAGGAACGTATTCAGCTATGTTTATTGATGAAACTCCGGCTACTGAGGACCTGGTTTTGGACCCTACTTTAGATACCTAATTCAGTACAAAAGAAAGCAAAGAAAATGTCAAACTATTATACAACCAAGAAGATAAATTTAACCTCAGTGATTCACTGTGAAAATTGAATTCCAGCATGAACAAAAATCCTAGTCAAACATACAAGTGCATGGTAATAACACTTGTTCTCTTTTGCAAAAGAATTTAAAACTGAATGAGATTTACAGAGCTGTGAATATGCCATAACAATTTACATTAAAGATTGCTAAAGAACAAAGTGTCTTTCGTTTCAAAATCTTGAAAAAAGTCCAAAATCAAAACAGGGAATTTCAAAGAAACGATGATAGATCATTGAAAATACCAAACACAGACATCTCTATCTCCATGATACTTTTTTTTAAGAAAGTGATTCACGTAAAATGAGATGAATATTATTTGACAACTAATCAGGAAACTTTCTTGCCAAGAAACTAACCATCTGATTTTCTTGAAAACTTTTACTTTTTGGTCCTCTTAAAAGGTTTTCTCGTGACAGCTTTTGAATCAAACTAAATCTCTCTGCCAGAATGTTGTTAAGGTCATATTCTCATATTGGCCTCGTTCATTTAAGGAAATTAATTATTCAATTCCCTTAAATGGTGCTGGTTTAAGCTTCAAACCCAAGAAATCAAATGAGATAGCACACAAAAGCACGAATAGAAAACACGGATACGATATAACAGAGACATAAAAATACGGTAAATTTTAAGAATTATAATACACGAAATAATTATGGTATATAACGTATAAAAATATAAAAGTGACATAAAAAATATAAACGTTTTATTAAATTAAAAAATGATAGGATATTGTGACGTTACGCACAATGTCACGACCACATCGTAACCGTTGATTTTCGCCAATCAACGGTTATCATTCATTGTGAATTAATAATTAATTAATGAATTTGATTTGAAAAATGTTAACCGTTGATTGACGGAAATCAACGGTTAAGATGTGGTCGTAACATTATTTGTGTGTCACAATATCCTATCCCAATAAAAAATTAATATCTTAAAAATTAATATTAGTTAACAATATATTATTAAGGGGATTCGATCGGTCATATTACAGGAGAAGAGGTGGAATTCCTATACACAAAATCTCGTAGGACCACCAAACTCCTTTGACACAGGTGGTAAGGAGCCGAAAAAAATGATTTGGTAGAGTCACCCCCGAAAGGGTCCGACGGTGCTCGATGGAGATTAGTCTTCGATTACGGCCTGAGGAAACCTTTGAATATATTCAAAAAAAAAAATCTTGTAGGACCCGCCACTTTAATAAAAAAGTAAAAAAAAAAAAACTTCCACGTTTTTTCTATGGGTCAATGACAGGATGATTTTCTTAAGCGACTATTTTAAAAAATTTGTGAATCTTAAAAGCTGATTGACAAATTGTTCTTGATAAAATGATTTGATTTGACTAATTTTTCGGTGATGATGTTACCACAAGGAATGATTTGACACAAAATAACTAAAAACCCTCCAATCATGCTTGATAAATGTGAAGGAAGGAAGATCTGAAAAAGGGCATGTCATCAACCCGGTTCCTTCAAAGAACCTTCAATGCCGAAACATCTCAAAGTACTAGGAAAGGCACAGTAACACATCAAATAACAACATATAGTGTTGTTCGTGATAATAAAAAGACCAAAGATACACCTTAATGCCTAAAGAAAACCAAATAAGAGCAAGAAATTTCAAAATGCATGGCAAGTTTAAACACCAATGGGTTAAACACAAAAGTAAAGTACTATTATAGAAGATAAAAAAACAGTGTGCATATTTTGAATTTAATAAGAGACTCACTCACATTGGATACTGTGAACATAACTTCCCATGGATAAAACTCGTTCTCCTTATACCCAGTAAAGGTGCACACATTTTTAAACTCCTGGTTCCATTCAACTACTCCTGCATCACTAGCATTCACTTCTCTGGTTACATTTTTCTTCATAGAGCGCCTTAATGAACTCAAGGACACACCTTTTTGTCCTTTCCACTTGATTTCAACCACCAAGGACCTCACTTCCTTAGGTTTCACCAAACTTGAGCCTTCAAGCCTGTGAACAATGATAACTGCTTCATATTTCTTGGAAATGAGAGGTGGCCATGTAGGCCATTTCATCAACTTAACCACCATTGGTTTAAAATTGGAACCTTCAAACCAAGACCACAACAAAAATACTGTGGAGACCAATGACAATGTTACTATATATGGGGCGGAAAGGAAAAGATTGATTTTTGGGACTACGAGGAACAAAAAGTTTGTAACTTTTTAGCAAATGGGTGTCAGGGATTGAGTAAAGTTGACAGGGTGCTCACACAGGATGAGAGAGAGAAACTTGGGGGAGTTTTGAAAGACAGTTGAAAACTTTTTGAGGGTGAGAATTTGAAGGTACGAACAATGATGGGTTTTTGGAATATGATATGGAAAGATGTTTATATCTTACGCTCTTATATAGAGGTCGAATCTACACATTTTTTTTTTTTTGTCAACTTTTTTTTTCCCTTCATCTATCTCTCTCTTAATCTTAAAATAACACAAATTTACATCATTTAAAATGACACAGTTAGAGTAGGAAGTTCACTTCATCTATCTCTTTCTTAATCTTAAAATAACACAAATTTACATATTTAAAATGACACTGTTAGATTAGGAAGTTCAAATTTGAAAATTTGAAAATTTGTGTGTAACGGTATTTGCTTTAAGTGTATAACGGTATTTACTTTAAGTGTGTAACGGCATTTGCTTTAAGTGTATAACGGTATTTGCTTTAAGTGTGTAACAGTAGTCTGTTATGAATTGTGTATTTATACCAGTGTTATAAAATCTGGATCGACCCGGCCGGGTCGACTCGGGAATCGGTAAACCGATCATATAACCGGTCTGATTCAAGTAACGGACCGGTTATGCATCAGAACCGGTACGATCCGGTCGGTTTTCATGAAAACCGGTGACCCGATCAGTTAACTGGTGACTCGACCCGGTCCCAAAAAAAAATTTAATTTAAAAAAAAAATCATAATGGATATATTTGAATATTTTTTTGCTTATTAACTTAAATAAGTTATGTACCTACAATACTAATATTATCTCAATTATGCTATTCAGAAAATTTTGATTTGATTTATAGTTAGAGATATCATTTTCTTAACCTAAAGTCTCGTATCACGATCATTATATTTTTGTTTGATCTTTTATTGGATAATAATATGTCATTTATTATTTTTTATATTAAAATATTTGAAATTTTTATCTTTTGTTTTTTGATATTTAAGTATGTTTATAATTTTTTAATATAAATTATAAAATTGTATATAATTAACAGGTTATGCGGTTGAACCAGTGACCCACTGGTTGAACCAGTGACCCAGTGACCAGTACCTCGACTGGGTCAATGACCAGGCCAGTTTTAATAACATTGATTTATACTCCTCAATTGAAGAGGTAAAGAAAGGAATGAAAGAATGAATGAACGGAAAAAACTATTATCCCAATTTATGTGTATCTACTTTTTATCCAAAGGTAGAAACATTGTTCACTCATAGTTGGAAGTTGTAGTGAAGTGCCGGCCCAACCTAATATTCATTTGACCTATGTTCCAAGGAAGTATTAGCTGCATTTTCCCAATTTACAATGTGTAACACCCCAAAAGCAAAATGACACTTAACTTTCGATGCAATATGTATTTCTATGCTGAACCTCATGTTTTGGTATTTCTAATTATCTTTTTCTTAACAAACCAAAGTTGAACAGGCTGGTTCCAATTGGATTTTATTATTTTAAGATAAGGTAATCGTCACCAAGGCACCAGCTCTTCCTATCTCTTTGTGTAAAAAAAATTGTACACGTAGATTAATTAATTGTTGTTAAACAATTGTACACGTAGAATATTAACTCATATTGTTATATACACAGCATGGAGTTACAAATCAGGAAAGGAAATAACAAGCAATCAGAAAATAAAAAACGCTTCAAATCAGGAAATTACAGCTCTGCAATCTCTTCGCAAGACAGAATCCCTATAATTGCTACAACAAATTGGATACCCTTATCAAAAATTAAATCTTTCTAAATATATAAATACAATTCAACATTTTTCCTGGAGCATAAATGTAAATTATGTCTGACTTGTTAATTGCATCTTGAAAAATTCTTCCAAAAATAACTTTAGTAAGTATATCATGTAATTAAAATGGGAATTGTATAATTTTTTGATCTACCTTCTCCTTGATAAAATGCGGGTCAATCTCTACTTGTTTGGTTTAGTCATATTTCACAATTTTTTTTGCTATTTTAATGGTAGCCTTGTCATCACAATGGAGATTCAATAGCTTATCATGGTAATTTTTGAAGTCATTTAATACACTTTTGACTAGGGTGTAAATGGGCTGTGTTGGGTTAGACTTTGGCTTAAATAGGTCAAACATGTGTAAAAAACATTAGGTATGACCTCGCCTATTAGCCTGTGTATGCCCCAAATTACAAGTCTGGCCTGCTATATATTTAAAAAATAAAAACCTTGGCCTTGGCTTGTTAGCCTATTTAAGCCTATTAAACATTGAACAATTAAAAGAATAACTATAATAATATTATTTTATTATTCAAAATCATTAAAACAATAATTTTATTTATTATATTTTAAATAAATAATATGAATTAGGCCGACCTATAGGCTTAGAGGCCAGACAAACATGTACAAAAAAGCCTATGGCCTATTTTCCAAATAGATATTTTTAAAAGTCTATGCTTGTTCTATTTTACTATTTATAATAGGCCAAGTCTGGCCTAATATAGGCTAGGCCGTAGGCTCCTGTAGAAGTGTAAATAGGTTAGGCCGGCCTAGCCTATGTAGTTAAATGTATTTCGCTACACTTGCTACTACTTGTTACTTTTTGCTTTTGCTATAAATTAAATCACCTTAAAGGTGAAATAGCCTAGCAAGGTTTGCCATGTAGTTTGATCTCCAACCTAATTAGAGCCAATATAACCTTTAACACCGATGACATTAATTTTTTGAGAACAATAGTCCTCAGCCAAGGGCAACATTTAAGTATATCAAAATTTGATACACATTATTCATATAACTTATGTTTAAATTGTGCATAAAACGACTTACAACACTTACGAAATAGAAAATATCTAGCCTTGCATGTGATAAGTATACTAGTCTTCCAAATACTAATGACACAAATCCTTGCAAAAAAATAATTATTTGCATAAAATACTAATAGTTAAAGGTTGCAATCTGGGCTTGCCTAGAGGGCCTTCCCGCCCCTCCTGCTAACACGTTTTAATAATTAAATTAAAATTTCATTATTCTTCTTTTACAATTAAAATCTTAATTCAGATTTCAATTTTTGTAAATATAAATTTAAAATGCTAACGACACAAATTCTTGCAAAAAAAAAAATAAGATAGCAATACATGTTTTTATAAGTATAAGGTTTGCAGTACGATTAACCAACTATGACAGACGGCAAATATTTTGATTTTTTCCCCGTGCATCGGCACCGGTAATACACTAGTAAAATTATAAAGTGAATCTAAATAGTGTTACAAACAAATAAAATAAAACTAAATCTTATAATTATTAAATTTAAATTTGAGTCTGTCCGTGTATAACATTTTTAACCAAACATTACCTTTAAGATATTTTAACCGCAGAAATTTTGACAGCAAAATATATCTGATGACGTGTTGTATCTTTTTTTTTTGGTAAATAGACGTGTTGTATCTTAATATATATAATCTTAAACCCAATATTGGAAACTTTGCTGACGTGTCGCTCTGTCCTTCATTTCAGCTTTGTGTTCACACTTGAGAAGAGTTTGAAAAATTGCCTCTTTTGAAATCTTTTATTTTTCGCAAAAAAAAAAAATTGTAAAAAGGGTGGGATAATATTTGAAATTCAAATTTCGTTGGTGGCAAACACATGTATTAATGATCCACTACTTTCTGCATGGGTAGGTTAAAATGTATTAATATGTAATTACTTTTTGCATTGGTAGGTGAAAAAGTATTCAAATTCAAAATTTAAACTGTGGGAAAAGAATTCATCATTAATATTGCACTTATTTTTGCATAATAATTATTGACCCTATTAATATTCCACTGAGTCAGGGAGCTATGATTACGTAGTCACACATTGTAAATCATAATTTTAGTAAAACACTACATATAATAATTATTCAAAACGTATATTTGTTAAGACAATACTTATTTTTTGATATTGAAATTGTTCCCATAATTAAGTAATATAACTGTTTTGTAATGCAGAAAATCAGAAAAAGTAAAATAATCAAATGAAAAGTGGACAACGAATTTTAATCAACCGACAATTTTGTGGGTCTACCATAAAGATTGGAAATTATCATCAACTAGAGCTTTGCGCATTTATGAAAAAGAGATACTTTTATATTGGGTATTCAAAAAAAAATACTTTTATATTGGATATATATTTTTAAAATGAATAAAATTATAAAAATTATAAAATGTTTTAAATTGTAATATACATATATATATATATATATATATATATATATATAATTAGTGAATATCTTAATATATATATAATCTTAAATCCACTATTGGAAACTTTGCTGACGTGTCACTCTGTCCTTCATTACTTTTTGCATTGTTAGGTTGAAAAGTATTCAAATTCAAAATTTAAATTGAAAGGTGGGAAAAGAGTTCATCGTTAATATTGCACTACTTTTTGCATAGGTAACTGTTGATCCTATTAATATTCCATTATGGGATTAATTATTAAAAAATGAAATTATTTTGTGTATAAATAGGATATGTGTTACTAGGTCTTTTCATTTGGTAATTAGCTTTTGTGCACATATTTATTCTCTTCTCTATCTGTTTATCTTCATCATCTTCTCAAATTGCTCTTCTATTAGATGAACATGTAATAACCAATATAAAAAATATAAAATTATAAATTAAAAGAGAAAAAATAACTTTTTAAAATATATGTAAAATTAATACAAAAATACTTTAATTGCTGACACGGAGAAGTGAAACGTCATGCATATAAATTAATGCATCTACCTTTTTTAGAGGGTTAGTCGATGAGGAATAAACGTTTCATTTGTAGTGAAATTTTTTTTTCAAAGTTATTTTCTAAGGTAAATTATGTTAGTTTATATTATTTTACAAATTGTATTATTTTAATGCTTCAACCATTTCTTTCGTTAACATTATATTATTTTATATAAATTAAAATATTTTTTTATAATTTACAAAACATGTTTCTTATATAATTAAATTTAACTCGCAAAAACTATAATGTTTTTAATTAAACATTTAATATGAAATTATTATTATAGATTTTGTTTAAAAAGCGTTTTTTTTTACAAGTCAGTTTGAAATTGGAAACTGACCTTTAAATGTTTGAAATTTAACTCCATATTTCAATATGAAGGTAGATAGATGGTTGCCTTCTTCATACATTTGACTTTTTTGGCTTTGTCTCAATGGCTTATTTGTAATGCTGCATTGTTTCAATCATAATGTTGGAAAATGGTAGATGCAAGTGGCAGACAAGTGCATTAATATCTTACTTTTTTTTTTAATTTTGAAATTTGAAGTTGTTATAGGTGGAAAAATAATTTAACATATTTTAGTGAGAGACAGCTGTATTAAATTCCCACTATCTTTTATATGGGAATTGTTAAAAAACCTTTTTTTTTACAAGTCAGTTTGAAATTGGAAACTGACATTTAAATGTTTGAAATTTAACTCCATATTTCAATATGAAGGTAGATGGTTGTCTTCTCCATACGTCTGACTTTTTTGTCTTTGTCTCAATGGCTTATTTGTAATGCTGCATTGTTCCAATCATAATGTTGGAAAATGGTAGATGCAAGTGGCAGACAAGTGCATTAATATCCTACTTCTTTTTTAAATTTTATAAATATAATTGTAATAAATGAAAGTTCATATATGAGATAAAATATAAAAATCTAGATGTAACTATAAGAGCTTTTTTGTGTGGATAAATATAAAAATCTATTAGATGCTGATAGTTAGAGGTGGCTAACTAGCATTGGCCCGGAGGACTGGCCCACCAACATATTTTTATAATTAAATTAAAATTTCATCCTTTTTATAATTAAAGGCATAAATCTGATTTTAATTTTTGTAAATACAAATTTGTAAAATTCCAAATACTAACGACACAAATTCTTGTAAAATATAATTGTTCATTATTATTTTTTAAACGTGATTGTAATAAATGAAAGTTAATATTTGAGATAAAATATAAAAACCTAAATGCAACTATAAGAATTTTTTGTGGATAAATATAAAAATATATTACATGTTGATAGTTCGATGTGGCAAACTGGGCCTCGGCCCGCAAGGCCGGCCCACCAACATATTTTTATAATTAAATTAATTTTTTATAATTAAATGCATAAATCTGATTTTAATTTTTGTAAATACAAATTTGTAAAATTCCAGATACTAACAACACAAATTCTTGCAAAAAATAATTGTTCATTATTATTTTTTAGATGTGATTGTAATAAATGAAAGTTCATATTTGAGATAAAATATAAAAATCTAAATGCGACTATAAGAACTTTTTGCGTGGATAAATATAAAAACCTATTATATGTTGATAGTTAGATGTGGCAAACTGGGTCTCGGCCCGCAGGGCCGGCCCACCAACATATTTTTATAATTAAATTAAAATTTCATCCTTCTTCTTTAATAATTAAGTTCGTAAATCTGATTATTATTTTTATAAATACAAATTTATAAAATTTCAAATGCTAACGACACAATTCGTTGCAAAAAATAATTATTTATTATTATTTTGTAAATCTGTTGTAATAAATGAAAGTCCATCTATGAGATAAAATATAAAAACCTAAATGCAACTATAATAATTTTTTTATATGGATAAATATAATAATGTATTACACGCTGATATATAATGCTGACAATTAGAGGTTGTAAACTGGACTCGGTCCGGAGGACCGGCCCGCCAACATTTTTTTATAATTAAATTAAAAATTTTCCCTTTTTCTTTTATAATTAAATTCCTAATTCTGATTTTAATTTTTGTAAATACGAATTTGAAAATTTTCAAATACTAACGACACAAATCTTTGCAAAAAAATATGTAAGTATTATTATTTTGTAAATTTGATCTTTATAAATGAAAGTTCAACTCTAAAAAATACTGAAAGAAGATGAGTAAAATTTTGTAATTTTTGAATGACTACATGACAAGATAAAATGCAGAAATATATTTTTATGTGTTGCGTTACGAGTGAATCGCGGAATGAGTTTTATAACTTTTGCAAGTATATGTTACGCATCTTTCTTATTACCTTGATGTCAAGCACAACATTTAAATTTTTTTATTGCAAATACATTATATTAATTTGCAAATCACTTGGATATTTTGAATTTTAATTAAGTCTTTATTAATTATTAATTTTTATATCATCATCATCGTGTTAAAATACATGTTTTGTTACCTGCATATGTCAATATGTTTTATAATGTAGCTCAACATCATTATTTAATTAGAGTTTGAATAAATATATATCTTTTTCGTTTATTCCTACATCATGCTCTTATATTTAACAAAAAAATATTATTCATAATATTGATTTTAAATTTACGAAAAGTTTTACAAGACAAACAAATCGATTTTCTTCACCCGTGCATCGTCACGGGTAATAAACTAGTTGTTCAAAAATACCACTTCCAATATAATATTTGTAGTTAACCGGCTAAATGGCACGAAGATCAAGAAAATAACACTCTTCTTTGACGTTTCTATCAATGTTTAATTCACACTCACTCATACTTTATACAAGGTTATTCACGTTCAAAAAGTACAAAAGGGTTATTTTAGTCTTTTTAACCCATTCTTCCATCAAAATTTTACCTTCAACCAAAATAGAATAAGAAAATTTAACCCAGTTTTTCCGTTAATATTTCGGCGTACCAAATAACTTTTTTTAACTTTTCTACTAAACTCACTTTCCCATCATATTCCTAATAATTGGATTTTACTGGTAAATTTTTTTTCTCTTCTACCAAACGCACTTGAAGGTGAAATAAGCATTGTTGTGCGAAGCGCGTTTACTATTTATATTTAGCCCTTGGTAAACGACATAAAAGGGCAACGTGGACTCAGCACAACCGGAACCAAACCTACTCTGGTATGGTACCTTCATAACCGAACCAACCGCATACAACTCTCTTACCATAACCATAACCATTTTGTAAATATGCATATGTGTGTGTTAGGGGAATGCCTACCGCTTCACCCCTATGTGGAAGCGAGCATCCTCCATTGGCATTTGACAAAATAAACATGATTTATTTACTTAAACTTTGACTTTATGGAAATTTATGTCAATGTCATTTTAGGATAAGAGAGTTTTCAAGAATCTAGTAAATGCTTATTTCTTTTCCAATCAGAATCTTCGTATCTTTTTCTCTGTGAGCGGTAAATGATCTATCTCTCTCCCCATGCTGTGGAAACCAAATATACTTAAACTATTATCAAGCTGTAACAGTTATAAATTTTTTGTCTTACACTCATGACATGAGTCTGATCTATAGCTACGGTATTGTAGTTCGTACTTTATAATCACATGATTTAAAATAACAATTAAAATAATTCTGCTGAAGGCAATTTGTTCTTTCTAAGAATACAGACATAGAAATTCGAAAATTATGAAACTGTATATTATCCAGAGGACCATGTTCTATTTTCTTGATTCAGGTGATCGTAGCATGATTCCTTTGAAATTTAAAATTTAGTTGACATTTCTTTGCAATTCAATATGGACAAAATTGGGACCAAAGAGTTGAAAAATAAGGATGTTTGAGCGTTGGGAAACAGAGCCTATGAATTGATTATATATTTTAGTGGCCAGGCCGTTATTCATGTTTATACTTTATAGTTTATACCATCAGTTGATGAAATCAACATAGGTTTCATCAGATACAAATAAGTTACTATCAACCCAATTCAAGCTTTGTTATTATGATTGTGTTGGTATATTATCTGATAATTTCAAACTGAATACATATTGTTGTGCCAGAGAATTCTTGAGATAGACAGAGATTACAGGGAGAAGTTATCTTCACTCAGAGCTCAACAAGCAACCCGGAGAGAAGAGTTTCTCAGTAAGGAATTACAGACAAGATTGAATCAGTATCATGAATGTAAAAGAAAACACTGCCCCAACATGAAGGTGCCAGATGTCCATGGCTATGTAACATTCACTACAGGAGAAATATAAAAAATCAATCTTGTCAATTCTTATGGGAAGAAATAAGCCATGCTGC
>JAVKPL010005206.1:0-24278 GCA_032173675.1 Gastrolobium villosum | reverse complement strand
AATTGATTTTACGAAGTTTTTCGATGAAAATGGATTCCGTCGAAGATTTTGACGAAAAATGTATTCCGTCGAAAACGGATGAATAAAATAAATGCAAAAGAAAATAATTTTGGGAAGATTTTTCAAAGCAAATGAAATTGAATAAAATAAATGCAAAAGAAATTGATTTTACGAAATTTTTCGACGGAAAATGGATTTCGTCGAAGATTTTGACGGAAAATGTATTCCGTCGAAAACGGATGAATAAAATAAATGCAAAAGAAATTGATTTTGTGAAGTTTTTCGACGGAAAATGGATTCTGTCGAAGGATTAATTAAATGCAAAAGAAAATTTTTTGAAGTTTTTCGACGGAAAATGGATGAATTTTTGAAAATAAAATGCAAAATGGATTTATTTTGTGAAGAAATTGATTTTGTGAAATTGATTTTGTGAAGTTTTTCGACGGAAAATGGATTCCGTCGAAGATTTTTGACGGAAAATGAAAATGCGAAAACGGATTGATAAAATAAATGCAAAAGAAATTGATTTTGTGAAGTTTTTCGACGGAAAACAAATTCCGTCGAAAATGGATGAATAAAATAAATGCAAAAGAAATTGATTTTATGAAGTTTTTTCGACGGAAAATGGATTCCGTCGAAGATTTTTGACGGAAAATGTATTCCGTCGAAAAAGGATGAATAAAATAAATGCAAAAGAAATTGATTTTGTGAAGTTTTTCGACGGAAAAAAGATTTTTGAGTCGAAAACGGATTAATAAAATAAATGCAAAAGAAATTGATTTTGTGAAGTTTTTCGACGGAAAATGGATTCCGTAGAAGATTTTTGATGGAAAATCGAATTCCGTCGAAAACGGATGAATAAAATAAATGCAAAAGAAATTGATTTTGTGAAGTTTTTCGATGGATTCCTTCGAAGAATTTTGACGGAAAATGAATTCCGTCAAAAATGGATGAATAAAATAAATGCAAAAGAAATTGATTTTACGAAGTTTTTCGACGAAAATGGATTCCGTCGAAGATTTTTGACAAAAAGTGTATTCCGTCGAAAACGGATGAATAAAATAAATGCAAAAGAAATTGATTTTGTGAAGTTTTTCGACGGAAAACAAATTGCGTCGAAAACGGATGAATAAAATAAATGCAAAAGAAATTGATTTTGTGAAGTTTTTCAACGGAAAATGGATTCCGGAGAAGATTTTTGACGGAAAATGGATTTCGTCGAAGATTTTCGACGGAAAATGAATTCCATCGAAAACGGTTGAATAAAATAAATGCAAAAGAAATTGATTTTGTGAAGTTTTTCGACGGAAAACAAATTCTGTCAAAACCGGATGAAAAAAATAAATGCAAAAGAAATTGATTTTGTGAAGTTTTTCAACGGAAAATGGATTCCGGAGAAGATTTTTGACGGAAAATGAATACCGTAGAAAATCTTATGAATAAAATAAATGAAAAAGAAAATAATTTTGGGAAGTTTTTCGACAGAAAACAAAATCCGTCGAAAACGGATGAATAAAATAAATGCAAAAGAAATTGATTTTATGAAGTTTTTCGACGGAAAATGGATTCCGTCGAAGATTTTTGACGGAAAATGTATTCCGTCGAAAACGGATGAATAAAATAAAAGCAAAAGAAATTGATTTTGTGAAGTTTTTCGACAGAAAAAGAATTGATTCGAAAACGGATTAATAAAATAAATGCAAAAGAAATTGATTTTTTGGAGTTTTTCATCGGAAAATGGGTTTCGTAGAAGATTTTTGATGGAAAATGGATTCCGTCAAAGATTTTTGATGAAAAATGTATTCCGTCGAAAACGGATGAATAAAATAAATGCAAAAGAAATTGATTTTGTGAAGTTTTTCGATGGAAAAAGAATTTCGTCGAAAATGGATTAATAAAATAAATGCAAAAGAATTTGATTTTTTGAAGTATTTCGACGGAAAATGGATTCCGTAGAAGATTTTTGATGGAAAATGGATTTCGTCGAAATTTTTTGATGGAAAATGGATTTCGTCGAAAACGGATGAATAAATTAAATGCAAAAGAAATTGATTTTGTGAAGTTTTTCGACGGAAAATGGATTCCGTCGAAGATTTTTTTGACGGAAAATGAATTCCATCGAAAACGGATGAATAAAATAAATGCAAAAGAAATTGATTTTGTGAAGTTTTTTGACGGAAAACAAATTCTGTCAAAACCGGATGCATAAAATAAATGCAAAAGAGATTGATTTTGTGAAGTTTTTCGACGGAAAATTGATTCCGTAGAAGATTTTTGACGGAAAATGAATTCCATCTAAAACGGATGAATAAAATAAATGCAAAAGAAATTGATTTTGTGAAGTTTTTCGACGTAAAATGGATTCCTTCGAAGAATTTTGACGGAAAATGAATTTCGTCAAAAATGGATGAATAAAATAAATGCAAAAGAAATTGATTTTACGAAGTTTTTCGACGAAAATGGATTCCGTCGAAGATTTTTGACAAAAAGTGTATTCCGTCGAAAACGGATGAATAAAATAAATGCAAAAGAAATTGATTTTGTGAAGTTTTTCGACGGAAAACAAATTGCGTCGAAAACGGATGAATAAAATAAATGCAAAAGAAATTGATTTTGTGAAGTTTTTCAACGGAAAATGGATTCCGGAGAAGATTTTTGACGGAAAATGGATTCCGTCGAAGATTTTCGACGGAAAATGAATTCCATCGAAAACGGATGAATAAAATAAATGCAAAAGAAATTGATTTTGTGAAGTTTTTCGACGGAAAACAAATTCTGTCAAAACCGGATGAATAAAATAAATGCAAAAGAAATTGATTTTGTGAAGTTTTTCGACGGAAAATTGATTCCGTAGAAGATTTTTGACGGAAAATGAATTCCATCGAAAATGGATGAATAAAATAAATGCAAAAGAAATTGATTTTGTGAAGTTTTTGGACAGAAAATGAATTCGTCGAAGATTTTTGACGGAAAATGTATTCCGTCGAAAACGGATGAATAAAATAAATGCAAAAGAAATTGATTTTGTGAAGTTTTTCGACGGAAAAAGAATTGCGTCGAAAACGGATTAATAAAATAAATGAAAAAGAAATTGATTTTTTGGAGTTTTTCGATGGAAAATGGATTTCGTAGAAGATTTTTGATGGAAAATGGATTCCGTCGAAGAATTTTGAAGGAAAATGAATTCCGTCGAAAACGGATGAATAAAATAAATGCAAAAGAAATTGATTTTGTGAAGTTTTTCGACGGAAAACGGATTCGGTTGAATATTTTTGACGGAAAATGAATTTCATCAAAAATGGATGAATAAAATAAATGCAAAAGAAATTGATTTTGTGAAGTTTTTCGACGGAAAACAAATTCCGTCAAAAACAGATGAATAAAATAAATGCAAAAGAAATTGATTTTTTGAAGTTTTTCGACGGAAAATGGATTCCGTAGAAGATTTTTGACGGAAAATGAATTCAATCGAAAATGGATGAATAAAATAAATGCAAAAGAAATTGATTTTGAGAAGTTTTTCGACAGAAAATGGATTCCGTCGAAGATTTTTGACGGAAAATGTATTCCATCGAAAACGGATGAATAAAATAAATGCAAAAGAAATTGATTTTGTGAAGTTTTTAGACGGAAAAAGAATTGCGTCAAAAACGGATTAATAAAATAAATGCAAAAGAAATTGATTTTTTGGAGTTTTTTGATGGAAAATGGATTTCGTAGAAGGTTTTTGATGGAAAATGGATTCCGTCGAAGATTTTTGACGGAAAATGAATTCCGTCGAAAATGGATGAATAAAATAAATGCAAAAGAAATTGATTTTGTGAAGTTTTTCGACGGAAAACGGATTCCGTCGAAGATTTTTGACGGAAAATGAATTCCGTAAAAAATGGATGAATAAAATAAATGGAAAAGAAATTGATTTTACGAAGTTTTCCGTCGAAGATTTTGACGAAAAATGTATTCCGTCGAAAACAGATTAATAAAATAAATGCAAATGAAAATAATTTTGTGAAGTTTTTCGACAGAAAACAAATTCCGTCGAAAACGGATGAATAAAATAAATGCAAAAGAAATTGATTTTATGAAGTTTTTCGACGGAAAATGGATTCCGTCGAAGATTTTTGACGGAAAATGTATTCCGTCGAAAACGGATGAATAAAATAAAAGCAAAAGAAATTGATTTTGTGAAGTTTTTCGACAGAAAAAGAATTGAATCGAAAACGGATTAATAAAATAAATGCAAAAGAAATTGATTTTTTGGAGTTTTTCGACGGAAAATGGGTTTCGTAGAAGATTTTTGATGGAAAATGGATTCCTCGAAGATTTTTGACGGAAAATGAATTCCGTCGAAAACGGATGAATAAAATAAATGCAAAAGAAATTGATTTTGTGAAGTTTTTCGACCGAAAATGGATTCCTTCGAAGATTTTTGACGGAAAAAGAATTCCGTCAAAAATGGATGAATAAAATAAATGCAAAAGAAATTGATTTTACGAAGTTTTTCGACGAAAATGGATTCCGTCGAAGATTTTTGACAAAAAGTGTATTCCGTCGAAAACGGATGAATAAAATAAATGCAAAAGAAATTGAATTTGTGAAGTTTATCGACGGAAAACAAATTGCGTCGAAAACGGATGAATAAAATAAATGCAAAAGAAATTGATTTTGTGAAGATTTTCGACGGAAAATGGATTCCGTAGAATATTTTGGACGGAAAATGGATTCCGTCGAAGATTTTTGACGGAAAATGAATTCCATCGAAAACGGATGAATAAAATAAATGCAAAAGAAATTGATTTTGTGAAGTTTTTCGACGGAAAACAAATTCCGTCAAAACCGGATGAATAAAATAAATGCAAAAAAAATTGATTTTGTGAAGTTTTTCGACGGAAAAAGAATTTCGTCGAAAACGGATTAATAAAATAAATGCAAAAGAAATTGATTTTTGAAGTTTTTCGACGGAAAATGGATTCCGTAGAAGATTTTTGAAGGAAAATGGATTCCGTCGAATATTTTTGATGGAAAATGAATTCCGTCGAAAACGGATGAATGAAATAAATGCAAAAGAAATTGATTTTGTGAAGTTTTTTGATGGAAAACGGATTCCGTCGAAAATGGATGAATAAAATAAATGCAAAAGAAATTGATTTTGTGAAGTTTTTCGATGGAAAACAAATTCCGTCGAAAACGGATGAATAAAATAAATGCAAAAGAAATTGATTTTGTGAAGATTTTTGACGGAAAATGGATTCCGTCGAAGATTTTTGATGAAAAATGTATTCCTTCGAAAACGGATGAATAAAATAATTGCAAAAGAAATTGATTTTGTGAAGTTTTTCGACGGAAAAAGAATTTCGTCGAAAACGGATTAATAAAATAAATGAAAAAGAAATTGATTTTTTGAAGTTTTTCGACGGAAAATGGATTCCGTAAAAGATTTTTGATGGAAAATGGATTTCGTCGAAGATTTTTGACGGAAAATGAATGCAAAAGAAATTGATTTTGTGATGTTTTTCGACGGAAAATGGATTCCGTCGAAATTCTGGACGGAAAATGTATTCCGTCGAAAATGGATGAATAAAATAAATGCAAAAGAAATTGATTATGTGAAGTTTATCGACGGAAAATGGATTCCGTCGAAGATTTTTGACGGAAAATGAATTCCGTCGAAAATGGATGAATAAAATAAATGCAAAAGAAATTGATTTTATTAAGTTTTTCGACGAAAAATGGATTACGTCGAAGATTTTTGACGAAAAATATATTCCGTCGAAAACGGATGAATAAAATAAATGCAAAAGAAATTGATTTTGTGAAGTTTTGTGACGGAAAAAAAATTCCGTCGAAAACGGATGGATAAAATAAATGCAAAAGAAATTGATTTTGTGAAGTTTTTCAGCGGAAAATGGATTCCGTAGAAGATTTTTGACGGAAAATGAATTCCGTCGAAAATGGATGAATAAAATAAATGCAAAAGAAATTGATTTTATTAAGTTTTTCGACGAAAAATGGATTACGTCGAAGATTTTTGACGAAAAATGTATTCTGTAACAGCCCGTTGTACACCGGTATTGTTAACATTGATTATGATATTAAGCGCAGTTACAATCACAGTGATTTGGTTAATTAAATTACGGGCAAATTTTTCTTTTATCGTATTCCTTTTCTTAAATCAATACTCTTTCCGTAATCAATTAAAACCACACTATAATTGTAAATGCAATACGCGGAAGCATACATTTTGCTAACATCATTCATCCTTCTTTTTATTCAATTCATTTAGACTCACCATCTTACTCTCACATTTTACCAAGTTATAGTCCTTTACGTTGTCTACGCGTGGTTTCAAACCACGTACCATTTGGAGTTCTACCCATCAAGTTAAGCCCCTTTCTTTTAGTCTAGAAAAACCTGAATTTTCGAAAATTACACTGTGGTAATCGATTACCAGTGGGTGGTAATCGATTACCACCTGTCAAAAATGAGGCAGTAGCTAAATTTCTCAATCCTCTGTTCTGGTAATCGATTACCAACTTTGGGTAATCGATTACCTCACATGGTAATCGATTACCAAAGCCCAGTAATCGATTACCAGTGAAGACAGTAGCCAATTTTTCGTCCCCTGTTGCATGGTAATCGATTACCATGCCTTGGGTAATCGATTACTATGCAGCAAAATGACAGATTACAGCATTTTAAGCCCCAAAAAGGTTGTGTAATCCATCCCTAACCCCTTGGTACTCCACACAACACATAATCATGTCCTAATGTAGGCTCTAGGCCCTTCCATCATGCATTTTCCTTAGATTAAACATCATTTACAAAGTCCTCAAAGTAATGGCCATTTACATACAATTATGGACCATTTTTACAACATGAATACCAAGACTTCAAGGCTATGAATGTGGCAATGGACAAGTCCCATGCTCACTCAAATATACAGTTATCCATGTCATGAATAATAAGCTATAAACAAGACTTAGTATACAATCATGAACACTAACAAAAAGCATGGATATAACATCATGCAATATGTTCATGACCTAAGTCTCAAAATACTAATGTCATGCAATCCTAATGCACCGCATGCCAATCCAATGTCCACTATACGGGCCTCTTGCCCGAAGCTCCTCCCGGCTCATAGTGACCTGAAATGTGGTCCCCCAAACACGGGGTGAGATATACGGATATATCCCAGTAAACCAATGGAGCTAGAGGCTCTCTCCACTCCATGGCTCACTAAAATGTATAAATATGACATCATGCAATATGCAAGCAATACAATATCACCATCCAACTGGAGACACACAAGAACATCCACGCATGGATTCATGTTCAAGGACTCCATCATATAACTCCCGAGACAATCCTAGAGCTTCTCCCATGGTTGAGAAAACTCCATGGCCAACCCAACCGGAACTCCTCAAGAGACCTATCCGGCGGATGTCCCACGTTTGGCTCATCCTGGTGTCGCTCCCATGAGTCGACCCCATGGCATTCCAACTGGTATTTCGCCATCGAAATGATCCAGCGGATGTCCAAACCCAACACACGTCAACTGGCCAGTGACCAAACAATTTTCACAAAATACAAGAAATATGCATACAAGCACACAATCACACCATGTCATAACCACATAATCCAACCACAACCTTCCACTAGGTGTGGTGGAGCACACTAGGGATTAAACCCAAGTTCCAAGGGTTTACCTCAATACGAGCAATCCGTTCCAAACGTATGCTCCAAATCAACTTTTCACAATCCCGTCCGTGTGAGGCACCCTACAACAATCATCAAATCCAAATTACACCAAAACTCATTTTTCATGAAAATTCCTCAAATTCTCCTAAGTTAAAAACTTATCTTTTTCACCAAAAATTATCATAGCATTTCTAGCTTACAAGCATGATTCTAAGGCATTTTCATCTAATAGCATTTTTCCATTTGGGCTCTCTATCATCACACATCTAAAATCAAAGGTTTAGAGCATAAATTCCTAGATCTATGAATTCAACCATAAAAATACCACAAATATACTCACAATGTGTTGTATGTTCACCACCAATGCTTCACTAAACCATAAGAAACCAAAAAGCTCCAAGAACCTCCATGAACACTATGGGTCGGATCTGATTTTTGCCAAAAACGCAGCCAAGGAGGTGGATTCAAGGCTTCTAAGTGTTACCAATGGATCTAGAAGGTTGTTTACAATAGATTTCAACACCAAAATCAAGCGATTCGGTGAAGAAATGAAGAAATGGGAAAAGATGGAGAGAAATGGTGTTTTTCTTTCTTCTACAGGAGGGGTGCGCGAGAGAGAAGAAGAAAAGAGAAGGAAGGAAGGAAGAAAAAGAGGTGGGGCCAAGTGACTTCGGTCACACGGGTCCCACGGGTCCCACACGCGATCTAACTTTGACCCCGATAAAAATTCCGATCATATATTCTTAATCTACATATTTTTCCAGTCCATGACATATTTTTGTTTCTCCAAAATATTGATAAAATTTTCACACCTATCAGTACACTCACACCACAGTATTTAACACTTAAAAATCACTATTCATCACTTTTTCCCAAATTTGCCAATTCACTCAATTTTTCGCCCTGATTCCATTTCCAGTGTTACTTTTGTCATATGAAATCTCTAACTCAGTATTTATGCCTCAGAATACACGGTTGGCAAATTACCATTTTGCCCTTTTTGCCCATTTTGGCCATAATCCTTGGATTTTCACTAATCCACCAATTTTCCTTTCACAATAAAATATTAAAATTCACATTTAAATATATGAGGTGTTATATATTCCGTCGAAAACGGATGAATAAAATAAAAGCAAAAGAAATTGATTTTGTGAAGTTTTGTGACGGAAAAAAAATTTCGTCGAAAACGGATGGATAAAATAAATGCAAAAGAAATTGATTTTGTGAAGTTTTTCGGCGGAAAATGGATTCCGTAGAAGATTTTTGACGGAAAATGGATTCGTCGAAGACTTTTGACGGAAAATGAATTCCATCGAAAATGGATGAATAAAATAAATGCAAAAGAAATTGATTTTGTGAAGATTTTCAACTGAAAACGGATTCCATCGTAAATGGATGAATAAAATAAATGCAAAAGAAATTGATTTTGTGAAGTTTTTCGACGGAAAACGGATTCCGTCGAAAATGGATGAATAAAATAAAAGCAAAAGAAATTGATTTTGTGAAGTTTTTCGACAGAAAAAGAATTGAATCGAAAACGGATTAATAAAATAAATGCAAAAGAAATTGATTTTTTGGAGTTTTTCGACGGAAAATGGGTTTCGTAGAAGATTTTTGATGGAAAATGGATTCCTCGAAGATTTTTGACGGAAAATGAATTCCGTCGAAAACGGATGAATAAAATAAATGCAAAAGAAATTGATTTTGTGAAGTTTTTCGACCGAAAATGGATTCCTTCGAAGATTTTTGACGGAAAAAGAATTCCGTCAAAAATGTACGAATAAAATAAATGCAAAAGAAATTGATTTTACGAAGTTTTTCGACGAAAATGGATTCCGTCGAAGATTTTTGACAAAAAGTGTATTCCGTCGAAAACGGATGAATAAAATAAATGCAAAAGAAATTGAATTTGTGAAGTTTATCGACGGAAAACAAATTGCGTCGAAAACGGATGAATAAAATAAATGCAAAAGAAATTGATTTTGTGAAGTTTTTCGACGGAAAATGGATTCCGTAGAATATTTTGGACGGAAAATGGATTCCGTCGAAGATTTTTGACGGAAAATGAATTCCATCGAAAACGGATGAATAAAATAAATGCAAAAGAAATTGATTTTGTGAAGTTTTTCGACGGAAAACAAATTCCGTCAAAACCGGATGAATAAAATAAATGCAAAAAAAATTGATTTTGTGAAGTTTTTCGACGGAAAAAGAATTTCGTCGAAAACGGATTAATAAAATAAATGCAAAAGAAATTGATTTTTGAAGTTTTTCGACGGAAAATGGATTCCGTAGAAGATTTTTGAAGGAAAATGGATTCCGTCGAATATTTTTGATGGAAAATGAATTCCGTCGAAAACGGATGAATGAAATAAATGCAAAAGAAATTGATTTTGTGATGTTTTTTGACGGAAAATGGATTCCGTCGAAGATTTTTGACGGAAAATGAATTCCGTCGAAAACGGATGAATAAAATAAATGCAAAAGAAATTGAATTTGTGAAGTTTTTCGATGGAAAACAAATTCCGTCGAAAACGGATGAATAAAATAAATGCAAAAGAAATTGATTTTGTGAAGATTTTTGACGGAAAATGGATTCCGTCGAAGATTTTTGATGAAAAATGTATTCCTTCGAAAACGGATGAATAAAATAATTGCAAAAGAATTTGATTTTGTGAAGTTTTTCGACGGAAAAAGAATTTCGTCGAAAACGGATTAATAAAATAAATGAAAAAGAAATTGATTTTTTGAAGTTTTTCGACGGAAAATGGATTCCGTAAAAGATTTTTGATGGAAAATGGATTTCGTCGAAGATTTTTGACGGAAAATGAATGCAAAAGAAATTGATTTTGTGATGTTTTTCGACGGAAAATGGATTCCGTCGAAATTCTGGACGGAAAATGTATTCCGTCGAAAATGGATGAATAAAATAAATGCAAAAGAAATTGATTATGTGAAGTTTATCGACGGAAAATGGATTCCGTCGAAGATTTTTGACGGAAAATGAATTCCGTCGAAAATGGATGAATAAAATAAATGCAAAAGAAATTGATTTTATTAAGTTTTTCGATGAAAAATGGATTACGTCGAAGATTTTTGACGAAAAATATATTCCGTCGAAAACGGATGAATAAAATAAATGCAAAAGAAATTGATTTTGTGAAGTTTTGTGACGGAAAAAAAATTCCGTCGAAAGCGGATGGATAAAATAAATGCAAAAGAAATTGATTTTGTGAAGTCTTTCGGCGGAAAATGGATTCCGTAGAAGATTTTTGACAGAAAATGAATTCCGTCGAAAATGGATGAATAAAATAAATGCAAAAGAAATTGATTTTATTAAGTTTTTCGACGAAAAATGGATTACGTCGAAGATTTTTGACGAAAAATGTATTCTGTAACAGCCCGTTGTACACCGGTATTGTTAACATTGATTATGATATTAAGCGCAGTTACAATCACAGTGATTTGGTTAATTAAATTACGGGCAAATTTTTCTTTTATCGTATTCCTTTTCTTAAATCAATACTCTTTCCGTAATCAATTAAAACCACACTATAATTGTAAATGCAATACGCGGAAGCATACATTTTGCTAACATCATTCATCCTTCTTTTTATTCAATTCATTTAGACTCACCATCTTACTCTCACATTTTACCAAGTTATAGTCCTTTACGTTGTCTACGCGTGGTTTCAAACCACGTACCATTTGGAGTTCTACCCATCAAGTTAAGCCCCTTTCTTTTAGTCTAGAAAAACCTGAATTTTCGAAAATTACACTGTGGTAATCGATTACCAGTGGGTGGTAATCGATTACCACCTGTCAAAAATGAGGCAGTAGCTAAATTTCTCAATCCTCTGTTCTGGTAATCGATTACCAACTTTGGGTAATCGATTACCTCACATGGTAATCGATTACCAAAGCCCAGTAATCGATTACCAGTGAAGACAGTAGCCAATTTTTCGTCCCCTGTTGCATGGTAATCGATTACCATGCCTTGGGTAATCGATTACTATGCAGCAAAATGACAGATTACAGCATTTTAAGCCCCAAAAAGGTTGTGTAATCCATCCCTAACCCCTTGGTACTCCACACAACACATAATCATGTCCTAATGTAGGCTCTAGGCCCTTCCATCATGCATTTTCCTTAGATTAAACATCATTTACAAAGTCCTCAAAGTAATGGCCATTTACATACAATTATGGACCATTTTTACAACATGAATACCAAGACTTCAAGGCTATGAATGTGGCAATGGACAAGTCCCATGCTCACTCAAATATACAGTTATCCATGTCATGAATAATAAGCTATAAACAAGACTTAGTATACAATCATGAACACTAACAAAAAGCATGGATATAACATCATGCAATATGTTCATGACCTAAGTCTCAAAATACTAATGTCATGCAATCCTAATGCACCGCATGCCAATCCAATGTCCACTATACGGGCCTCTTGCCCGAAGCTCCTCCCGGCTCATAGTGACCTGAAATGTGGTCCCCCAAACACGGGGTGAGATATACGGATATATCCCAGTAAACCAATGGAGCTAGAGGCTCTCTCCACTCCATGGCTCACTAAAATGTATAAATATGACATCATGCAATATGCAAGCAATACAATATCACCATCCAACTGGAGACACACAAGAACATCCACGCATGGATTCATGTTCAAGGACTCCATCATATAACTCCCGAGACAATCCTAGAGCTTCTCCCATGGTTGAGAAAACTCCATGGCCAACCCAACCGGAACTCCTCAAGAGACCTATCCGGCGGATGTCCCACGTTTGGCTCATCCTGGTGTCGCTCCCATGAGTCGACCCCATGGCATTCCAACTGGTATTTCGCCATCGAAATGATCCAGCGGATGTCCAAACCCAACACACGTCAACTGGCCAGTGACCAAACAATTTTCACAAAATACAAGAAATATGCATACAAGCACACAATCACACCATGTCATAACCACATAATCCAACCACAACCTTCCACTAGGTGTGGTGGAGCACACTAGGGATTAAACCCAAGTTCCAAGGGTTTACCTCAATACGAGCAATCCGTTCCAAACGTATGCTCCAAATCAACTTTTCACAATCCCGTCCGTGTGAGGCACCCTACAACAATCATCAAATCCAAATTACACCAAAACTCATTTTTCATGAAAATTCCTCAAATTCTCCTAAGTTAAAAACTTATCTTTTTCACCAAAAATTATCATAGCATTTCTAGCTTACAAGCATGATTCTAAGGCATTTTCATCTAATAGCATTTTTCCATTTGGGCTCTCTATCATCACACATCTAAAATCAAAGGTTTAGAGCATAAATTCCTAGATCTATGAATTCAACCATAAAAATACCACAAATATACTCACAATGTGTTGTATGTTCACCACCAATGCTTCACTAAACCATAAGAAACCAAAAAGCTCCAAGAACCTCCATGAACACTATGGGTCGGATCTGATTTTTGCCAAAAACGCAGCCAAGGAGGTGGATTCAAGGCTTCTAAGTGTTACCAATGGATCTAGAAGGTTGTTTACAATAGATTTCAACACCAAAATCAAGCGATTCGGTGAAGAAATGAAGAAATGGGAAAAGATGGAGAGAAATGGTGTTTTTCTTTCTTCTACAGGAGGGGTGCGCGAGAGAGAAGAAGAAAAGAGAAGGAAGGAAGGAAGAAAAAGAGGTGGGGCCAAGTGACTTCGGTCACACGGGTCCCACGGGTCCCACACGCGATCTAACTTTGACCCCGATAAAAATTCCGATCATATATTCTTAATCTACATATTTTTCCAGTCCATGACATATTTTTGTTTCTCCAAAATATTGATAAAATTTTCACACCTATCAGTACACTCACACCACAGTATTTAACACTTAAAAATCACTATTCATCACTTTTTCCCAAATTTGCCAATTCACTCAATTTTTCGCCCTGATTCCATTTCCAGCATTGCTTTTGTCATATGAAATCTCAAACTCAGTATTTATGCCTCAGAATACACGGTTGGCAAATTACCATTTTGCCCTTTTTGCCCATTTTGGCCATAATCCTTGGATTTTCACTAATCCACCAATTTTCCTTTCACAATAAAATATTAAAATTCACATTTAAATATATGAGGTGTTATATATTCCGTCGAAAACGGATGAATAAAATAAATGCAAAAGAAATTGATTTTGTGAAGTTTTGTGACGGAAAAAAAATTTCGTCGAAAACGGATGGATAAAATAAATGCAAAAGAAATTGATTTTGTGAAGTTTTTCGGCGGAAAATGGATTCCGTAGAAGATTTTTGACGGAAAATGGATTCGTCGAAGACTTTTGACGGAAAATGAATTCCATCGAAAATGGATGAATAAAGTAAATGCAAAAGAAATTGATTTTGTGAAGATTTTCAACTGAAAACGGATTCCATCGTAAATGGATGAATAAAATAAATGCAAAAGAAATTGATTTTATGAAGTTTTTCGACGGAAAACGGTTTCCGTCGAAGATTTTTGACGGAAAATGAATTCCATCGAAAACGGATGAATAAAATAAATGCAAAAAAATAGATTTTGCGAAGTTTTTCGACGGAAAATGGATTCCGTCGAAGATTTTGGACGAAAAATGTATTCCGTCGAAAACGGATGAATAAAATAAATACAAAAGAAGTTTTTTGAAGAAAAATGTATTCCGTCGAAAACGGATGACTAAAATAAATGCAAAAGAGATTATTTTGTGAAGTTTTTCGACGGAAAAAGAATTTCGTCGAAAACGGATTAATAAAATAAATGAAAAAGAAATTGATTTTTTGAAGTTTTTTGATGGAAAACAAATTCCGTCAAAAATGGATGAATAAAATAAATGCAAAAGAAATTGATTTTATGAAGTTTTTCGACGAAAAACGGATTCCGTCGAAGATTTTTGATGAAAAATGTATTCCGTCGAAAACGGATGAATAAAAAAAATGCAAAAGAAATGGATTTTGTGAAGTTTTTCGATGGAAAAAGAATTTCGTCAAAAACGGATAAATAAAATAAATGCAGAAGAAATTGATTTTTTGAAGTATTTCGACGGAAAATGGATTACATAGAAGATTTTTGTTGGAAAATGGATTCCGTCGAAGATTTTTGATGGAAAATGAATTCCGTCGAAAACGGATGAATAAAATAAATGCAAAAGAAATTGATTTTGGGAAGATTTTTGACGGAAAATGGATTCCGTCGAAGATTTTTGACGGAAAATGAATTCCATCGAAAATGGATGAATAAAATAAATGCAAAAGAATTTGATTTTGTGAAGCTTTTCGACGGAAAATGGATTTCGTCGAAGATTTTTGACTGAAAATGTATTCCGTGAAAAACGGTTGAATAAAATAAATGCAAAAGAAATTGATTTTATGAAGTTTTTCGACGAAAAATGGTTTCCTTCGAAAACGGATGAATAAAATAAATGCAAAAGAATTTGATTTTGTGAAGATTTTTGACGGAAAATGGATTCCGTCGAAGATTTTTGACGAAGAATGAATTCCATCGTAAACGGATGAATAAAATAAATGCAAAAGAAATTGATTTTGTGAAGATTTTCGACTGAAAATGGATTCTGTCGAAAATGGATGAATAAAATAAATGCAAAAGAAATTGATTTTGTGAAGTTTTTCGACGGAAAATGGATTCCGTCGAAGATTTTTGATGGAAAATGGATTACGTAGAAGATTTTTTATGGAAAATGGATTTCGTAGAAGATTTTTGATGGAAAATGTATTCCGTCGAATATTTTTGACGGAAAATGAATTCCGTCGAAAACAGATGAATAAAATAAATGCAAAAGAAATTGATTTTGTGAAGTTTTTTGATGGAAAACAAATTCCGTCAAAAACGGATGAATAAAATAAATGCAAAATAAATTGATTTTATGAAGATTTTCGACGAAAAACGGATTCCGACGAAGATTTTTGATGAAAAATGTATTCCGTCGAAAACGAATGAATAAAATAAATGCAAAAGAAATTGATTTTGTGAAGTTTTTCGATGGAAAAAGAATTTCGTCGAAAACGGATTAATAAAATAAATGCAAAAGAAATTGATTTTTTGAAGTATTTCGACGGAAAATGGATTACGTAGAAGATTTTTGATGGAAAATGGATTCCGTCGAAGATTTTTGATGGAAAATGAATTCCGTCGAAAACGGATGAATAAAAAAAATGCAAAAGAAATTGATTTTGTGAAGTTTTTCGACGGAAAAAGGATTCCGTCGAAGATTTTTGACGGAAAATGAATTCCGTCGAAAATGGATGAATAAAATAAATGCAAAAGAAATTGATTTTATGAAGTTTTTCGATGAAAAATGGATTCCGTCGAACATTTTTGACGAAAAATGGATTCCTTCGAAAATGGATGAATAAAATAAATGCAAAAGAAACTGATTTTGTGAAGTTTTTCGACGGAAAACAAATTCCGTCGAAAACGGATGAATATAATAAATGTAAAAGAAATTGATTTTGGGAAGATTTTTGACGGAAAATGGATTCCGTCGAAGGTTTTTGACGGAAAATGAATTCCATCGAAAATGGATGAATAAAATAAATGCAAAAGAAATTGATTTTGTGAAGCTTTTCGACGGAAAATGGATTTCGTCGAAGATTTTTGACTGAAAATGTATTCCGTCCAAAACTGTTGAATAAAATAAATGCAAAAGAAATTGATTTTATGAAGTTTTTCGACGAAAAATGGATTCCTTCGAAAACGGATGAATAAAATAAATGCAAAAGAATTTGATTTTGTGAAGATTTTTGACGGAAAATGGATTCCGTCGAATTTTTTTGACGAAGAATGAATTCCATCGAAAACGGATGAATAAAATAAATGCAAAAGAAATTGATTTTGTGAAGATTTTCGACTGAAAATGGATTCAGTCGAAAATGGATGAAAAAAATAAATGCAAAAGAAATTGATTTTGTGAAGTTTTTCGACGGAAAATGGATTCCGTCGAAGATTTTTGATGGAAAATGGATTACGTAGAAGATTTTTTACGGAAAATGGATTTCATAGAAGATTTTTGACGGAAAATGGATTCCGTCGAATTTTTTGGACGGAAAATGAATTCCGTCGAAAACAGATGAATAAAATAAATGCAAAAGAAATTGATTTTGTGAAGTTTTTTGATGGAAAACAAATTCCGTCAAAAATGGATGAATAAAATAAATGCAAAAGAAATTGATTTTATGAAGATTTTCGACGAAAAACGGATTCCGTCGAAGATTTTTGATGAAAAATGTATTCCGTCGAAAATGGATGAATAAAATAAATGCAAAAGAAATTGATTTTGTGAAGTTTTTCGATGGAAAAAGAATTTCGTCGAAAACGGATTAATAAAATAAATGCAAAAGAAATTGGTTTTTGAAGTATTTCGACGGAAAATGGATTACGTAGAAGATTTTTGATGGAAAATGGATTCCGTCGAAGATTTTTGATGGAAAATGAATTCCGTCGAAAACGGATGAATAAAATAAATGCAAAAGAAATTGATTTTGTGAAGTTTTTCGACGGAAAAAGGATTCCGTCGAAGATTTTTGACGGAAAATGAATTCCGTCGAAAATGGATGAATAAAATAAATGCAAAAGAAATTGATTTTATGAAGTTTTTCGATGAAAAATGGATTCCGTCGAACATTTTTGACGAAAAATGTATTCCTTCGAAAATGGATGAATAAAATAAATGCAAAAGAAATTGATTTTGTGAAGTTTTTCGACGGAAAACAAATTCCGTCGAAAACGGATGAATAAAATAAATGTAAAAGAAATTGATTTTGGGAAGATTTTTGACGGAAAAAGGATTCCGTCGAAGATTTTTGACGGAAAATGAATTCCATCGAAAATGGATGAATAAAATAAATGCAAAAGAATTTGATTTTGTGAAGCTTTTCGACGGAAAATGGATTTCGTCGAAGATTTTTGACTGAAAATGTATTCCGTGAAAAACGGTTGAATAAAATAAATGCAAAAGAAATTGATTTTATGAAGTTTTTCGACGAAAAATGGTTTCCTTCGAAAACGGATGAATAAAATAAATGCAAAAGAATTTGATTTTGTGAAGATTTTTGACGGAAAATGGATTCCGTCGAAGATTTTTGACGAAGAATGAATTCCATCGAAAACGGATGAATAAAATAAATGCAAAAGAAATTGATTTTGTGAAGATTTTCGACTGAAAATGGATTCAGTCGAAAATGGATGAATAAAATAAATGCAAAAGAAATTGATTTTGTGAAGTTTTTCGACGGAAAATGGATTCCGTCGAAGATATTTGATGGAAAATGGATTACGTAGAAGATTTTTTATGGAAAATGGATTTCGTAGAAGATTTTTGACGGAAAATGGATTCCGTCGAATTTTTTTGACGGAAAATGAATTCCGTCGAAAACAGATGAATAAAATAAATGCAAAAGAAATTGATTTTGTGAAGTTTTTTGATGGAAAACAAATTCCGTCAAAAACGGATGAATAAAATAAATGCAAAAGAAATTGATTTTATGAAGTTTTTCGACGAAAAACGGATTCGGTCGAAGATTTTTGATGAAAAATGTATTCCGTCGAAAACGGATGAATAAAATAAATGTAAAAGAAATTGATTTTGTGAAGTTTTTCGATGGAAAAAGAATTTCGTCGAAAACGGATTAATAAAATAAATGCAAAAGAAATTGATTTTTTGTAGTATTTCGACGGAAAATGGATTACATAGAAGATTTTTGATGGAAAATGGATTCCGTCGAAGATTTTGGATGGAAAATGAATTCCGTCGAAAACGGATGAATAAAATAAATGCAAAAGAAATTGATTTTGTGAAGTTTTTCGTCGGAAAAAGGATTTCGTCGAAGATTTTTGATGGAAAATGAATTCCGTTGAAAATGGATGAATAAAATAAATGTAAAAGAAATTGATTTTATGAAGTTTTTCGATGAAAAATGGATTCCGTCAAACATTTTTGTCAAAAATGTATTCCTTCGAAAACGGATGAATAAAATAAATGCAAAAGAAATTGGTTTTTTGAATTTTTTCGACGGAAAACAAATTCCGTCGAAAACGGATGAATAAAATAAATGCAAAAGAAATTGATTTTGTGAAGATTTATGATGAAAAATGGATTCCGTCGAAGATTTTTGACGGAAAATGAATTCGGTCGAAAATGGATGAATAAAATAAATGCAAAAGAAATTGATTTGATGAAGTTTTTCGATGAAAAATGGATTCCGTCGAACATTATTGACGAAAAATGTATTCCTTTGAAAACGGATGAATAAAATAAATGCAAAAGAAATTGATTTTGTGAAGTTTTTCGACGGAAAACAAATTCCGTCGAAAACGGATGAATAAAATAAATGCAAAAGAAATTGATTTTGGGAAGATTTTTGACGGAAAATGAATTCCGTCGAAAACGGATGAATAAAATAAATGCAAAAGAAATTGATTTTGCAAAGTTTTTCGACGGAAAATTGATTTCGTCGAAGATTTTTGACTGAAAATGTATTCCGTGAAAAACGGTTGAATAAAATAAATGCAAAAGAAATTGATTTTATGAAGTTTTTCGACGAAAAATGGTTTCCTTCGAAAACGGATGAATAAAATAAATGCAAAAGAATTTGATTTTGTGAAGATTTTTGACGGAAAATGGATTCCGTCGAAGATTTTTGACGAAGAATGAATTCCATCGAAAACGGATGAATAAAATAAATGCAAAAGAAATTGATTTTGTGAAGATTTTCGACTGAAAATGGATTCAGTCGAAAATGGATGAATAAAATAAAGGCAAAAGAAATTGATTTTTTGAAGTTTTTCGACGAAAAATGAATTTCGTAGAAGATTTTTTATGGAAAATGGATTTCGTAGAAGATTTTTGACGGAAAATGGATTCCGTCGAATTTTTTGGACGGAAAATGAATTCCGTCGAAAACAGATGAATAAAATAAATGCAAAAGAAATTGATTTTGTGAAGTTTTTTGATGGAAAACAAATTCCGTCAAAAACGGATGAATAAAATAAATGCAAAAGAAATTGATTTTATGAAGTTTTTCGACGAAAAACGGATTCCGTCGAAGATTTTTGATGAAAAATGTATTCCGTCGAAAACGGATGAATAAAATAAATGCAAAAGAAATTGATTTTGTGAAGTTTTTCGACGGAAAAAGAATTTCGTCGAAAACTGATTAATAAAATAAATGCATAAGAAATTGATTTTTTGAAGTATTTCGACGGAAAATGGATTACATAGAAGATTTTTGATGGAAAATGGATTCCGTCGAAGATTTTGGATGGAAAATGAATTCCGTCGAAAACGGATGAATAAAATAAATGCAAAAGAAATTGATTTTGTGAAGTTTTTCGTCGGAAAAAGGATTTCGTCGAAGATTTTTGATGGAAAATGAATTCCGTTGAAAATGGATGAATAAAATAAATGTAAAAGAAATTGATTTTATGAAGTTTTTCGATGAAAAATGGATTCCGTCAAACATTTTTGTCAAAAATGTATTCCTTCGAAAACGGATGAATAAAATAAATGCAAAAGAAATTGGTTTTTTGAATTTTTTCGACGGAAAACAAATTCCGTCGAAAACGGATGAATAAAATAAATGCAAAAGAAATTGATTTTGTGAAGATTTATGATGGAAAATGGATTCCGTCGAAGATTTTTGACGGAAAATGAATTCGGTCGAAAATGGATGAATAAAATAAATGCAAAAGAAATTAATTTGATGAAGTTTTTCGATGAAAAATGGATTCCGTCGAACATTATTGACGAAAAATGTATTCCTTTGAAAACGGATGAATAAAATAAATGCAAAAGAAATTGATTTTGTGAAGTTTTTCGACGGAAAACAAATTCCGTCGAAAACGGATGAATAAAATAAATGCAAAAGAAATTGATTTTGGGAAGATTTTTGACGGAAAATGGATTCCGTCGAAGAATTTTGACGGAAAATGAATCCCATCGAAAATGGATGAATAAAATAAATGCAAAAGAAATTGATTTTGTGAAGTTTTTCGACGGAAATCAAATTCCGTCAAAAACGGATGAATAAAATAAATGCAAAAGAAATTGATTTTATGAAGTTTTTCGACGCAAAATGGATTCCGTCAAAGATTTTTGATGAAAAATGTATTCCGTCGAAAACGGATGAATAAAATAAATGCAAAAGAAATTGATTTTGTGAAGTTTTTCGATGGAAAAAGAATTTCATCGAAAACGGATTAAAAAAATAAATGCAAAAGAAATTGATTTTTTGAAGTATTTCGACGGAAAATTGATTCCGTAGAAGATTTTTGACGGAAAATGGATTCCGTCGAAGATTTTTGATGGAAAATGAATTCCGTCGAAAACGGATGAATAAAATAAATGCAAAAGAAATTGATTTTGTGAAGTTTTTCGACGGAAATCAAATTCCGTCAAAAACGGATGAATAAAATAAATGCAAAAGTAATTGATTTTATGAAGTTTTTCGACGCAAAATGGATTCCGTCAAAGATTTTTGATGAAAAATGAATTCCGTCGAAAATGGATGAATAAAATAAATGCAAAAGAAATTGATTTTATGAAGTTTTTCGATGGAAAAAGAATTTCGTCGAAAACGGATTAATAAAATAAATGCAAAAGAAATTGATTTTTTGAAGTATTTCGACGGAAAATGGATTCCGTAGAAGATTTATGATGGAAAATGGATTCCGTCGAAGATTTTTGATGGAAAGTGAGTTCCGTCGAAAACGGATGAATAAAATAAATGCAAAAGAAATTGATTTTGTGAAGTTTTTTGAAGGAAAATGGATTCCATCGAAGATTCTTGGCGGAAAATAAATTCCGTCGAAAATGGATGAATAAAATAAATGCAAAAGAAATTGATTTTATGAAGTTTTTCGACGAAAAATGTATTTCGTCGAAGATTTTTGACGGAAAATGAATTCCGTCGAAAATGGATGAATAAAATAAATGCAAAAGAAATTGAATTTATCAAGTTTTTCGACGATAAATGTATTCCGTCGAAGATTTTTGACGGAAAATGAATTTCGTCGAAAATGGATGAATAAAATAAATGCAAAAGAAATTGATTTTATAAAGTTTTTCGATGAAAAATGTATTTCGTCGAAAACGGATTAATAAAATAAATGTAAAAGAAATTGATTTTGTGAAGTTTTTCGACGGAAAACAAATTCCGTCTAAAACAGATGAATAAAATAAATGCAAAAGAAATTGATTTTCTGAAGTTTTTCGACGCAAAATGGATTCCGTCAAAGATTTTTGATGAAAAATGTATTCCGTCGAAAACGGATGAATAAAAAAAATGCAAAAGAAATTGATTTTGTGAAGTTTTTCGAAGGAAAAACAATTTCGTCGAAAATGGATTAATAAAATAAATGCAAAAGAAATTGATTTTTTGAAGTATTTCGACGGAAAATGGATTCCGTAGAAGATTTTTGATGGAAAATGGATTCCGTCGAAGATTTTTGATGGAAAATGAATTCCGTCGAAAACGGATGAATAAAATAAATGCAAAAGAAATTGATTTTGTGAAGTTTTTCGACGGAAAATGGATTCCGTCGAAGATTCTTGGCGGAAAATGAATTCCGTCGAAAATGGATGAATAAAATAAATGCAAAAGAAATTGATTTTATCAAGTTTTTCGACGAAAAATGTATTTCGTCGAAGATTTTTGACGTAAAACGAATAACTCGAAAATTGATGAATCAAATAAATGCAAAAGAAATTGAATTTATCAAGTTTTTCGATGAAAAATGTATTCCGTCGAAAACGGATTAATAATATAAATGTAAAAGAAATTGATTTTGTGAAGATTTTTAACGGAAAATGAATTCCGTCGAAAATGAAGTTTTTCGACGGAAAATGGATTCCGCAGAAGATTTTTGATGGAAAATGGTTTCCGTCGAAGATTTTTGATGGAAAATGAATTCCTTCGAAAACGGATGAATAAAATAAATGCAAAAGAAATTGATTTTGTGATGTTTTTCGACGGAAAATGGATTCCGTCGAAGATTTTTGACGGAAAATGAATTCCGTCGAAAATGGATGAATAAAATAAATGCATAAGAAATTGATTTTATGAAGTTTTTCGATGAAAAATGGATTCCGTCGAACATTTTTGACGAAAAATGTATTCCGTCGAAAACGGATGAATAAAATAAATGCAAAAGAAATTGATTTTGTGAAGTTTTTCGACGGAAAACAAATTCCGTCGAAAACGAATGAATAAAATAAATGCAAAAGAAATTGTTTTTGTGAAGATTTTTGACGGAAAATGGATTCCGTCGAAGATTTTTGAAAGCAAAATGAATTCCATCGAAAACGGATGAATAAAATAAATGCAAAAGAAATTGATTTTGTGAAGTTTTTCAACGGAAAATGGATTCGGTCGAAGATTTTTTACGGAAAATGTATTCCGTCGAAAACGGATGAATAAAATAAATGCAAAAGAAATTGATTTTATGAAGTTTTTCGACGAAAAATGGATTCCTTCGAAAACGGATGAATAAAATAAATGCAAAAGAAATTGATTTTGTGAAGATTTTTGACGGAAAATGGATTCCGTCAAAGATTTTTGACGAAAAATGAATTCCATCGAAAATGGATGAATAAAATAAATGCAAAAGAAATTGATTTTGTGAAGTTTTTCGACGGAAAATGGATTCCGTCGAAGATTTTTGACGGAAAATGTATTCCGTCGAAAACGGATGAATAAAATAAATGCAAAAGAAATTGATTTTGTGAAGTTTTTCGACGGAAAAAGAATTGTGTCGAAAATGGATTAATAAAATAAATGCAAAAGAAATTGATCTTTTGGAGTTTTTAGATGGAAAATAGATTTCGTAGAAGATTTTTGATGGAAAATGTATTTCGTCGAAGATTTTTGACGGAAAATGAATTCCGTCGAAAACGGATGAATAAAATAAATGCAAAAGAAATTGATTTTGTGATGTTTTTCGACGGAAAATGGATTATGTCGAAGATTTTTGACGCAAAATGTAATCCGTCAAAAACGGATGAATAAAATAAATGCAAAAGAAATTGATTTTGTGAAGTTTTTCGACGAAAAATGGATTCCGTCGAAGTTTTTTGACGAAAAATGTATTCCGTCGAAAACGGATGACTAAAATAAATGCAAAAGAGATTATTTTGTGAAGTTTTTCGACGGAAAAAGGATTTCGTCGAAAACGGATTAATAAAATAAATGCAAAAGAAATTGATTTTTTGAAGATTTTTGACGGAAAATGGATTCCGTAGAAGATTTTTGACGGAAAATGGATTCCGTCGAAGATTTTTGACGGAAAATGAATTCCATCGAAAACGGATGAATAAAATAAGTGCAAAAGAAATTGATTTTGTGAAGTTTTTCGACGGAAATCAAATTCCGTCAAAAACGGATGAATAAAATAAATGCAAAAGAAATTGATTTTATGAAGTTTTTCGACGCAAAATGGATTCCGTCAAAGATTTTGGATGAAAAATGTATTCCGTCGAAAACGGATGAATAAAATAAATGCAAAAGAAATTGATTTTGTGAAGTTTTTTGATG
>JAVKPL010005205.1:0-24269 GCA_032173675.1 Gastrolobium villosum | reverse complement strand
TAGACTACGTATTGCTTTATTTCCAATGGCTCACATTACTAAAAAATTTGAGCCCTTAGATATAAGTGAGATTAACGGATAAGATTAAGAATGTAACTTACATCGGTGTAAAATAATCCTCAATGTCGACGGTATGTTGAATTTTGGTACCTGTTTTGCTTAGACTTTAGAGTATGACTTCGGTATGTTTTGTCAAACACAATCGAGTTTGGTTAACATGATCAATCTCGTTAAATGAAAAAAGTTTTATAGGAACATCGCATTAAATTATATAGAGAGAAGGGGACAAAGAAGATCTTTTGACCCCGTATAAGATTAAAAAAGAAATAAAGTTGATTTCTTTCTAGCATATATATTATTCGGATTTTATATCAAATCAAATTATTGGCCTTATATATATAAAAGAAAAATGGTATCCCAGATAATAAATTAAAAATAAAAATTTCATATTTATCATAACAAATGATATCCCAGATAAACTCAAAAATAAACTAATGTTGCAACACATATATTAAGTTAAACAGACGGATTAGGATTGCTAAGAGAATAAAAAAATACCCTTTTATATTGTGCCAAATAATTGTAAAACACAATAAAATAATAAATTCAAAACTATGATATTGACATTGGAAATAAAAATAAGCCTAAAAACTTCAAAACATGCATGCACAATTCTAAACTAATTCTAGGTGCCTGTGAAGGAATTTAAAAATTGATATGATTTGGGATGAGTAATTGGATCTGTGGAATCATTTAGATCATTGTGGTTTGGAATGCAACAGATCATCATTATTTAAAAATTACCTCTTATAGCGCTGATCGCAGATGATGCTTCACGAATCGATGTCCTCTGTGTCACAACACAAACTCACAAATAGATCTCTCTATGTTCTGGTAAACCTTCCAAGCTATCTCTCGAGGGGGAATGAGAAGTGTGTGGACACTTTTCATATCTGAGCTTACCTCTTTTGTTCAATGACATGGGAGGCCGATGACTTAAGTGGTGGTAGTATTTATATGGGTTCCAAGAAACCCTACCCCTAATCTCATTGGGCTCTAGGCTTCTTGCCTCTTCTCATACTCTTACCCCAATTGGGCTTAAGTAAAAGAGCACAAACCCAACAATCTTCAACTTGCTCTTTTTGGTACAAACTTGAGTCCAAAATCCAAGATCATAAGTCATCATTAACTGAAAACCACCTCATCCCTTGTCTCAAGTTAGCCTGGAGATCTATCATCTATTATTAATCAAGGCTCTTAATAATCAATGAATGATTATCTAATTCAGTGTTATTCCACTAAAAGCCTGAACTTCAACTCCAAGATTAAAAACACATTTATAACATGAACATGCATTGCCCCTTTGTAGAATGTCGATAATTTAACTGATGAGCTTTATGTTTCTCAATCAATTATTTATTCCCTTAACTATGATAGTTTCTTCAATGGATTACATGCATTGGCCAATATCTTCAATATCTAAGTACTGAAACATATCAAGGGGACATATCCTACAAACTCCATGTTATTTTTCTAATAAATGTTGATAATTAAATAATCTCACTCCTAAAATACTGAGTTATTGGCCGTCAAAAGATGAGACCTCACCCGTTGGTAAATCAAAGATTGAAAAGTATTCAATTACCTATTTATAATAAACTCAGGATTAAGATCAATTACATAATTATAGTTAACTGGAGAATGTTAATTCACACAAATATTTTATAATGATTTGGACAAAACCATTTCATAAAATTGATAGTGAAACGGGCCTTTGATGGCCGATGCATGTAAGGTGTAAAAAAAAAAAATTTTACTGCGGAAACATACATGCACACATGGATTCATGCTTTAGGACAACATGATGTTACCTTGTTTTTGGCCTGATCAGTCAGGGAGATCAGTTGTCAGGTCTGAAGGGTTCAAACCCTCTAATGGTGATCCACACCACCGTTCGTCAATGATGCAAGAACGCCTTCTTGAAAGCCACCAGATGATCACCACAATGAGGCTTGCTATGCGCACAAGTGGTGAAGGAGGAGGCTAGGTATTCTGTTTGGAAAGGTGTAGTGAACTACCCTACAAAATGGTGCATGAGATGAAGGAGTGTAGGCTAGATTTTCTCAAAACCCTAAGTAGAGGAAACATGTGTTGTTGTGCACACACATTGGAGGAAGAGAGAGAATGATAATTCAAAAATGAAATTATCCTTTCAAATAAATTGAAAGTGGCGCATGAATAAGGGGAGGATAAGGTGGAGTTTTTGCAAAACAAATCTTGCCAACAACCTCCAATCTTATCCTCATGAAACTAAGTAATTGGGAATGTCCTCTGTGTAAGCATTCTGTCGAGTAACAAGTTTGAGAAATAAGCTGCTGCGGAGCTAAGTGAAGGAACGAATTAAGGTAACCTCTTGGTACTGGGGCTTGTTTCCCTTGTGTGTTCCACCATACCCGTTGAGGGTGATGGTAGAAAATGTATATGAGTAGTATAACACCTCATATATTTAAATGTGCATTTTATATTATAATGTGAAAGGAAAGTTGGTGGATTAGTGAAAAATCCAAGGATTATGGCCAAAATTGGCAAAAAGGGCAAAATGGTAATTGACCAGCCGTGTATTCTGAGGCATAAATACTGAGTTAGAGATTTCATATGACAAAAGTAATACTGGAAATGGAATCAGGGCGGAAAATTGAGTGAATAGGCAAATTTGGGAAAAATTGATGAATAGTGATTTTTAAGTGATTAAATACTGTGGTGTGAGTGTACCGATAGGTGTGAAATTTTTATCAATATTTTGGAGAAATAAAAATATGTCATGGACTGGAAAAATATGTAGATTAAGAATTTATGATCGGAATTTTTATCGGGATTAAAGTTAGATCGCGCGTGGGACCCGTGTGACCGAAGTCACTTAGCCTCCCACCCTTTTCTCCTTCTCTTTCCTTCTTTTTTTTTTCCTTCTTCTTCGTGCGCCCCCTGCAAGTGAAGGATCCAAAGCACCATTTCTTCTCCTCTTTGCCATTTTCTCAATTCTTCACCAAATCTCTTGATTTTGGTGTTGAAATCTATTGTAAACAACCTTCTAGATCCATTGGTAACACTTACAAACCTTGAATCCACCTCTTTGCTTCGTTTTTGGCCAAGAACAGATCCGACCCACTTGTGTTCTTGGAGTTTTGTTGGAGCTTTGGTCTTCCTTTGGCTTAGTGGAGCCTTGGTGGTGAGCATACACTTGATTGTGAGTATATTTGTGGTTGATTTTGTAGATCTAGGAATTTATGCTCTAAACCTTTAATTTTAGATGTGTGATGATAGAGAGCCCAAATGGAAAAATGCTATTAGATGAAAAGGCCTTAGAATCATGCTTGTAAGCTAGAAATGCTATGATGATTTTTGGTGAAAAAAGTTAGGTTTTTAACTTAGGAAAATTTGAGGAATTTTCATGAAAATTGAGGTTTGGTGTAATTTGGATTTGATGATTGTTGTAGGGTGCCTCACACGGACGTGATTGTGAAAGGTTGGATTGGAGCATACGTTTGGAACGGATTTGCTGAGTGTTGAGGTAAACCCTTGGAACTTGGGTTTAATCCCTTGTGTGCTCCACCACACCTAGTGGAAGGTAGTGGTTGGATTATGTGGTTATGGCATGGTGTGATTATGTGCTTGTATGCATATTGCTTGGATTTTGTGAAAATTGTTTGGTCACTGGCCAGTTGACGTGTGGAGTTTGGACATCCGCTGGGTTCATCCTTTGTGAGAATGCCGGTCGGGTTTTGCCGTGGGGTCGACTCTGGGAGCGGCACCAGGATGATCCAAACGTGGGACATCCGCCGGATAGGGCTCATGAGGAGTTCCGGTTGGGTTTTGCCATGGAGTCTTCTCAACCATGGGAGAGGCGCCAGGATTGTCTCGGGAGTTATATGATGGAGTCCTTGAACATGAATCCATGCGTGGATGTTCTTGGGTTGTCTCCAGTTGGTTGGTGATATTGTATTGCTTGCATATTACATGATGTCATATTTATACATTTGAGTGAGCCATGGAGTGGAGAGAGCCTCTAGCTCCATTGGTTTACTGGGATATATTTGTATATCTCACCCCGTGTTTGGGGGACCACATTTCAGGTCACTATGAGCCGGGAGGAGCTTCGGGCAAGAAGCCCGCTTAGTGGACTGTGGATTTGCATGCGGTGCATTGGGATTGCATGACATTTTGGAGGAGGACTATGGATTGCACATAGCATGACATTAGTATTTTGAGACTTAGGTCATGAACATATTGCATGATGTTATTGCCATGCTTTTTGTAGTGTTCATGATGGTATACTAAGTCTTGTTTATGGTTTATTATTCATGACATGGATAATTGTATATTTTGAGTGAGCATGAGACTTGTCCATTGCCACATTCATAGCCTTTGAAGTCTTGATGATTATGTTGTAAAAATGGTCCATATTTGTATGTAAATGGCCATTATATTGAGGACTTTGTAAATGATGCATGATTTAATGAAAATGCATGATGGAAGGGCCTAGAGCCTACATTAGGGTATGTTTATGTGTTGTGTGGAGTACCAAGGGGTTAGGGATGGATTACACAACCCTTTTTGGGCTTAAAATGCTGTAATCTGTCACTTTTGCTGCATAGTAATCGATTACCCAAGCATGGTAATCGATTACCATGCAACAGGGGACGAAATTTGGCTACTGTCTTCACTGGTAATCGATTACTGAGGCTTGGTAATCGATTACCATGTGAGGTAATCGATTACCCAAGGTTGGTAATCGATTACCAGAACAGAGGATGAAGAATTTTAGCTACTGCCTCATTTTTGACAGGTGGTAATCGATTACCACCCACTGGTAATCGATTACCACAGTGTAATTTTCGAAAATTCAAGTTTTTCTAGACTAAAAGAAAGGGGCTTAACTTGATGGGTAGAACTCCAAATGGTACGTGGTTTGAAACCACGCGTAGCTAACGTAAAGGACTATAACATGGTAAAACGTGAGAGTAAGATGGTGAGTTTAAATGAATTGAATAAAAAGAAGGATTAGTGATGTTAGTAAAATGTATGATTCCGCGAACTGCATTTACAATTATAGTGTTGTTTTAATGGATTACGGAACAAGTTATTGTTATAAAAAGGAATATGATAAAAGAAAAAAGTTGCCCGTAATTTAATTAATCCAATTACTGTGATTGTAACTGCGCTTAATATCATAATCAATGTTAACAATACCGGTGTACAACGGCCTATTACATTTTATGGTATCAGAGCAGTTTTGTGAGGGAACTCTGATTGTTTGTGTATGTTGTATCTTGTGTGCCATAGCTATCTGTGAACTATTTATGATTAATGTATATGTGATTCCTCAGTATGGGTCTGATCAACTCATTCCTTTGTGTTACATGTACAGATATCATGAGTAGGGCGCGTGGTGCAGGTCCTTTGCCACCGGATCCGGTCACTGCAGTTCTGAATGCTCTGCAAGTGGAAACGGCTGCAAATAGAAATATGACTGAAAACCTGATGAAGACTAATTAGGATATGATGCAGGCCTTTATGGCTGAGATGAGGGCCGATAGAGATCGTCCTAGGAGGGATAATTCACCTCCACACACGGCTACGGTGACTCCTACACCGACGCCATCTGTTACTCCTCAACAGGGGGAGAGTGGGGCTAGTCACCACACTGGTGAGGCTAGTCATCATACTACTGACCCTAGTTATGTTCCTGATCCGTCATCTGTTGCCCAATCTACTGGGGCTGCGGGGCAGGTTATTGATAATGCTGATGATGAGCGTAGGCTCATATCTTTTAGGAAACATAAGCCACCTGCATTTCTGGGGTCAAGGGACCCAAAGGAGGTTACTGCTTGGTTGAGGGGAATGGACAAGATTTTCCAAGTGATGAGATGCCAAGACCTGCAGAAGTTGTTGTATTCGGTTTATATGCTGGAGGGTGATGCCCAGGAGTGGTGGGACAATGTGTCTCGCCCATATGTTATTCAGGGTGAGGTTATTTCGTGGACTATGTTTGAAGGATTATTTCATGAAGAATACTTTCCCCGTGATGTTCGGGAGGCAAAGCAAGGTGAATTTGATAGTTTGGTGCAGGGAGTCATGACTGTGGATGCCTATGTGGCAAAATTTAATGAACTTGTCAAGTTTGCTAATTATGGAGGTACTCTACCTACTCCGGAGTTCTTGTCAGCTAAATTCCAAAGAGGGCTGAGTGAGAAGATTGCTAAGAGGATGTCAAACACTGCGGTACGAAACTTTGCTGACTTGGTGACCCAATGCAAGAGGGTCGAGACTGTTTATGGAAGGTATCCGAAATCTGATTCGACAAAAGAGCAAGATGTTAAGAGGACACCTGGTCCTTCTGGAAATACTAATAGAGGAGGTTTCAATAATAATAACAGGGGTAGGGGGTTGCATGTAAGGCAGCCTCCTGGTCAATTCAAGAGGGGTGGAAACACTGGTGGTGGTGGTGCTGCGAACAGATATTTTACCCCACAATGTGGGAAGTGTGGGAAATACCACAAAGGTGTATGTGGTGCTGGTTCGTCGGCTTGCTTTAGATGTGGTCAGAATGGCCACTTTGCTAGAAATTGTCCATCTTCTTCGGGGCAGGCTGCGAATCTGCAGGCCTTGCCGGCAGCTACTACTACTGCTACTCCTACTGCTGCTGTTCCTACTGTGGGACGAGTTTATACTACAAATGCACAACATACTGAAAAGGCTCCGAATTTGGTAAAAGGTATAATTATCCTCTCTAATGTTGATTTGTCTGTATTGTTTGATTCGGGAGCAACGCATTCATTTGTGGCGGACTATGTGGCTAAAGCGTTGGACTTAAAGGTAACACGGATGGTTCCTCCGATGCGTATTACTACCGCTACAGGAGAGGTTAGTGAATCGTCTTGGATTTGTGAAGATGTGAAGTTCACCTATTTAGGCAGGGGTTACACCATTGATTTAATTATCTTACCCCTGGCCTCTGTCAATTTGATTTTGGGGATGGATTGGTTGTCTCGGAACTGCGCAATGATTGATTGCTACGGGAAGAGGTTGTTGCTATCTCACGAGAGGCCGTCTGTTTGTCCGTCCTTGTATTTGTCTGTTAGTCAAACTGTGAAAGCCCTGGAGGCTGGAGATTTGGGTTATGTCTTGTTGGGCGGATTGGTGGGTGACAAAAAGGAGGAGATTTCTTCTATTCCGGTTGTTAATGAGTTTGAGGACGTATTTCCTGATGAGATACCGGAATTTCCGCCTGAGAGAGAGATTGAATTCTCGATTGACCTATTGCCTGGTGTGGGGCCGATCTCTTTGGCTCCATACCGGATGTCGCCACTGGAGTTGGCCGAGTTGAAGAAACACATTGAAGAATTATCTGCGAAGAATTTTATTAGGCCGAGTGTGTCTCCGTGGGGAGCGCCTGTTATATTTGTAAAGAAAAAGGATGGTAGCATGAGATTGTGCACTGACTACCGACAGTTGAATAAAGTGACTATTAAGAACCGGTACCCATTACCGCGTATTGATGATTTATTAGATCAGTTGAGGGATACCTGCGTGTTTTCGAAGATCGATCTCCGGTCCGGATATCACCAGATTCGGATTAAACCGGAGGATGTACCTAAAACAGCTTTCCGATCCAGATGGACATTTTGAATATCAAGTGATTCCTTTTGGGCTTACTAATGCCCCGGCGGTGTTCATGGATTATATGAACCGCATTTTTAAACCGTATTTGGACCAGTTCGTGATTGTATTTATTGATGACATCTTGATCTACTCTAAGAGTAAAGAGGAGCACATTGACCATTTGAGGACTGTGTTGCAGGTGTTGAAAGATAAGAAGTTATATGCTAAACCGTCTAAGTGTGAATTCTGGTTGTCTGAGGTGCAATTCTTGGGTCATGTTATTTCTGCAAGTGGTGTTGCAGTGGATCCAAGCAAGATTGAAGCGGTGAGTGACTGGGAACGACCTAAGACTGTGACTGAGATTAGAAGTTTTCTGGGGCTTGCTGGCTATTATCGCCGATTTATACAGGGATTTTCTGCAATGGTTCTACCGTTGACCCGATTGACACGAAAGGATACTCCTTTTGTGTGGACCCAGGAATGTGAGGACTGTTTTCTGCTACTTAAAGAGAAATTAACCACTGCTTCGGTGTTGACTCTACCTGATCCGGAGGGTGAGTTTGTGTTATATTGTGATGCTTCTAAGAAAGGTTTAGGGAGCGTGCTGATGCAGGAAGGAAAAATGATTGCGTATGCGTCTAGGCAGTTAAGGCCACATGAAGAAAATTATCCGACGCATGACTTAGAATTGGCTGCTATTGTGTTTGCCTTGAAAATCTGGAGGCACTTTCTGTATGGGATGAAATTTGCTGTGTTCAGCGACCATAAAAGCTTGAAATATTTGTTTGATCAGAAGGAGCTGAATATGAGGCAGCGTAGATGGGTTGAATTTTTGAAAGACTATGACTTTGAGTTGAAGTACCACCCGAGAAAGGCTAATGTTGTGGCAGATGCGTTGAGTAGGAAGTCTGTCAACTTATCTCATATGATGATGTGGGACAATGAAGTAATTGAGCAATTTCGTGACATGAAAATAACGGATTTCTTTGCAGGGAGAATGTGTGATATGGAGTTGACTCGGATTGAGAACGAGCTGCACGAGAAGATTAAAGAGACTCAAATCAAAAATGAAAGTATAAAGTATTTGAAAGGCCAGAGTGGCATATCTGTTAATGAACAGGGACTATTGTTATATCATGGCAGGATTGTTGTGCCCAAGGAACTTGCAGAGGAAGTTATGACTGAGGCCCATAAGGGTCAATATGCTATCCACCCAGGTGCCACAAAAATGTACCAAGATTTGAAAGTTAAGTTCTGGTGGCCTGGGATGAAAAGGGATGTTGCCGAGTACGTATCTAAGTGCTTGGTGTGTCAGAAAGTAAAAATAGAGCATCAGAAACCTGCTGGATTACTTCAGCCGCTAGATATACCAGAATGGAAATGGGAGAGTATTTCAATGGATTTTGTTGTGGGATTGCCACGAACTCAAGCTGGTTATGATTCGATTTGGGTTATTGTGGACCGACTTACGAAGTCTGCACATTTTCTACCAGTACGAGTGGATTACACCACAGAGAAGTTGGCTACATTGTATGTAAAGGAGATTGTTAGACTCCATGGGATACCGATTAGCATTGTGAGTGATCGGGACCCGAAGTTTACTTCACACTTTTGGGGAGCTTTGCAGCAGGCTTTTGGCACTCAGCTTCGACTGAGCACTGCTTATCACCCGCAGACTGATGGTCAGACTGAGAGGACCATACAGACACTTGAGGATATGCTGAGAGCTTGCACACTGGAACAGGGTAATGCCTGGGATAGGTACTTACCACTGGTGGAATTTTCTTATAACAACAGTTTTCATTCCAGTCTGGGTATGGCACCGTATGAGGTTTTGTATGGCAGGAGGTGTCGTACGCCCACTTGTTGGACTGAGGTAGGCGATAAAGAAAGATTTGGTCCAGATTTTGTGCAGGAAACAACAGTGCAAATTGAAATGATCAGAGAAAAGTTGAAACAGGCACAGAATCGGCAGAAAAGCTATTATGACAATAAGCATAGACCGCTGGAATTTGAGGAAGGTGACCATGTTTTTGTACGGTTATCTCCGGTCACAGGTGTTGGCCGTGCGTTGGGTGTGAGGAAGCTGAGTCCACGGTTCATTGGGCCATATCAAATTATGAAAAGAGTCGGATTAGTGGCCTATCAGCTTGCCTTACCCCCTCAGTTGTCTAATTTACATGATGTCTTTCATGTGTCGCAGTTGCGACGTTATGTTCCGGATGAATCACATGTGGTGATGCCGGATAATATTGAAATCAGGGAGAACTTGAAGACTCCCATCGGTCCGATTGCAGTATTGGATCGCAGTGAAAAGCGATTGAGAAGTAAAGTTATTCCCATGCTGAAGATTCAGTGGGAAGGCCGCACACCTGAGGAGGCTACTTGGGAGCGGGAGGACGAGATTCTCCGGCTGTATCCTGAGTTAGCGAGCAGGTATGATTTAATTTTGAGACAAAATTTCTAAAAGGTGGGGTGAATATAACACCTCATATATTTAAATGTGCATTTTATATTATAATGTGAAAGGAAAGTTGGTGGATTAGTGAAAATCCAAGGATTATGGCCAAAATGGGCAAAAAGGGCAAAATGGTAATTGACCAGCCGTGTATTCTGAGGCATAAATACTGAGTTAGAGATTTCATATGACAAAAGTAATACTGGAAATGGAATCAGGGCGGAAAATTGAGTGAATAGGCAAATTTGGGAAAAATTGATGAATAGTGATTTTTAAGTGATTAAATACTGTGGTGTGAGTGTACTGATAGGTGTGAAATTTTTATCAATATTTTGGAGAAATAAAAATATGTCATGGACTGGAAAAATATGTAGATTAAGAATTTATGATCGGAATTTTTATCGGGATTAAAGTTAGATCGCGCGTGGGACCCGTGTGACCGAAGTCACTTAGCCTCCCACCCTTTTCTCCTTCTCTTTCCTTCTTTTTTTTTCCTTCTTCTTCGTGCGCCCCCTGCAAGTGAAGGATCCAAAGCACCATTTCTTCTCCTCTTTGCCATTTTCTCAATTCTTCACCAAATCTCTTGATTTTGGTGTTGAAATCTATTGTAAACAACCTTCTAGATCCATTGGTAACACTTACAAACCTTGAATCCACCTCTTTGCTTCGTTTTTGGCCAAGAACAGATCCGACCCACTTGTGTTCTTGGAGTTTTGTTGGAGCTTTGGTCTTCCTTTGGCTTAGTGGAGCCTTGGTGGTGAGCATACACTTGATTGTGAGTATATTTGTGGTATTTTTGTGGTTGATTTTGTAGATCTAGGAATTTATGCTCTAAACCTTTAATTTTAGATGTGTGATGATAGAGAGCCCAAATGGAAAAATGCTATTAGATGAAAAGGCCTTAGAATCATGCTTGTAAGCTAGAAATGCTATGATAATTTTTGGTGAAAAAGTTAGGTTTTTAACTTAGGAAAATTTGAGGAATTTTCATGAAAATTGAGGTTTGGTGTAATTTGGATTTGATGATTGTTGTAGGGTGCCTCACACGGACGTGATTGTGAAAGGTTGGATTGGAGCATACGTTTGGAACGGATTTGCTAAGTGTTGAGGTAAACCCTTGGAACTTGGGTTTAATCCCTTGTGTGCTCCACCACACCTAGTGGAAGGTAGTGGTTGGATTATGTGGTTATGGCATGGTGTGATTATGTGCTTGTATGCATATTGCTTGGATTTTGTGAAAATTATTTGGTCACTGGCCAGTTGACGTGTGGAGTTTGGACATCCGCTGGGTTCATCCTTTGTGAGAATGCCAGTCGGGTTTTGCCGTGTGGTCGACTCTGGGAGCGGCACCAGGATGATCCAAATGTGGGACATCCGCCGGATAGGGCTCATGAGGAGTTCCGGTTGGGTTTTTCCATGGAGTCTTCTCAACCATGGGAGAGGCGCCAGGATTGTCTTGGGAGTTATATGATGGAGTCCTTGAACATGAATCCATGCGTGGATGTTCTTGGGTTGTCTCCAGTTGGTTGGTGATATTGTATTGCTTGCATATTACATGATGTCATATTTATACATTTGAGTGAGCCATGGAGTGGAGAGAGCCTCTAGCTCCATTGGTTTACTGAGATATATTTGTATATCTCACCCCGTGTTTGGGGGACCACATTTCAGCTCACTATGAGCCGGGAGGAGCTTCGGGCAAGAAGCCCGCTTAGTGGACTGTGGATTTGCATGCGGTGCATTGGGATTGCATGACATTTTGGAGGAGGACTATGGATTGCACATAGCATGACATTAGTATTTTGAGACTTAGGCCATGAACATATTGCATGATGTTATTGCCATGCTTTTTGTAGTGTTCATGATGGTATACTAAGTCTTGTTTATGGTTTATTATTCATGACATGGATAATTGTATATTTTGAGTGAGCATGGGACTTGTCCATTGCCACATTCATAGCCTTTGAAGTCTTGATGATTATGTTGTAAAAATGGTCCATATTTGTATGTAAATGGCCATTATATTGAGGACTTTGTAAATGATGCATGATTTAATGAAAATGCATGATGGAAGGGCCTAGAGCCTACATTAGGGTATGTTTATGTGTTGTGTGGAGTACCAAGGGGTTAGGGATGGATTACACAACCCTTTTTGGGCTTAAAATGCTGTAATCTGTCACTTTTGCTGCATAGTAATCGATTACCCAGGCATGGTAATCGATTACCATGCAACAGGGGACGAAATTTGGCTACTGTCTTCACTGGTAATCGATTACTGAGGCTTGGTAATCGATTACCATGTGAGGTAATCGATTACCCAAGGTTAGTAATCGATTACCAGAACAGAGGATGAAGAATTTTAGCTACTGCCTCATTTTTGACAGGTGGTAATCGATTACCACCCTCTGGTAATCGATTACCACAGTGTAATTTTCGAAAATTCAAGTTTTTCTAGACTAAAAGAAAGGGGCTTAACTTGATGGGTAGAACTCCAAATGGTACGTGGTTTGAAACCACGCGTAGCTAACGTAAAGGACTATAACATGGTAAAACGTGAGAGTAAGATGGTGAGTTTAAATGAATTGAATAAAAAGAAGGATTAGTGATGTTAGTAAAATGTATGATTCCGCGAACTGCATTTACAATTATAGTGTTGTTTTAATGGATTACGGAACAAGTTATTGTCATAAAAAGGAATATGATAAAAGAAAATAGTTGCCCGTAATTTAATTAATCCAATTACTGTGATTGTAACTGCGCTTAATATCATAATCAATGTTAACAATACTGGTGTACAACGGGCTGTTACAAGTAATGTAGAATAACATGAGCATGCATGCATTATCCCAGTGGATACTTCGGTACCGAGTCTCTGGCCAGTAGACAGTTAGCCTTCGGGCAGTTTCGGACTTCCACTGGATAGGTCTCCAAGAGGGAGTTCTAGCTGACCTAGGGTCGTGGTGTGTGATCCGGATAGGAGCACACTAGGAATGTCTCGGGTGTATATGGATGGAAGGGGTACCTTGGTTGTGGTTCTTGGAACACGCCTTGGATGAGACCCATAGGCTTATATATGCCGAGGATGTTGCGTGGTATTGGTAGCTACCATCACGCTTCATTGTATTTTGTATCCCGATATTCCCCAGTTTCTCTAAATCCCTTGCTATATCCCATTTTATGTGATGTTGTTTTATATTATTTATATGCATCGAAGTGAGCCATTGGGCGGAGTTTTTTCCAGAACCTCTGGGCTACTGAGATATATTCGTATATCTCACCCCCGTCTCGGGGACTTTATTTCAGGAGTTAGCAGTGGCACAGGAGTGGCGGGCAAGAGGCCCATAGGATGAGTAATGGAGCATTGTCATTGTTTATGTCATTTAAAGTTCATGTTCAAGTTGTAAATTAAAGTATGAATTTGTAATTTTAATTTAAAGTTTGAAGTTGTAACATGTAAGTTAAATATTTTAATTGTACAATGGATGCATGATGTATTATGATGGAAGGGCTTTAGGCCTATTTTAGATTTATGATTATATTCTTATGTAGAGAAATTACATGTAAAGGGACCTTATTGATTGAAACAAGTCAAGAATGATAAAGTAAGCCATATAATATGAATTATGTAATAAATATAAACTGAGTTGGGTTGTAAGTGCCCCAAGGCATTGCTGGTCCTTGTGTATTCCACCAATTGGATTATTAGGTACATTTGAGGCTAGAATGAGCGTTTGCAATTTGGGGATTTTAGGAAAAACAAAGGAAACTCTGGCGAATTTTTTGTAGAATTGGCAGATTTTTGTCGAACTTCGGGAGAGCATATCTCCCTCCATAGAGGTCCGATAGGAGCGTGCCATACGCCATTTTGAAGCTTGAGATGTCTCCTACATTGTGTCAAAATCCTAGAATTTTATGAGTTGTGCGCAGCCCTGTGGAGGCCAATGAACGTGGATGCCCTGTTTTGCCCTGCACTTGGGGGCTGTTCTGGACCCTTTTAGGAATTTTATTCCCGATTCGTTTCTTAGTCAAATTAAGCGTATGATATATCAAATCTAAGATTTAGGTGTCTAATTTATGCTGTAAAAATTTGAGAGCAAATAGATAAGTGGATTCGGTGCAGTAATTCAGGGAGTAAGGGATATTTGGAGCTGTTTTGGGGTTAGTTGGCGATTCTGCTTGTCCAACTTCAAACGACGATAACCGGAGCAAACGAGCTCGGAACCAAGCGTGTGATAGCTTTCTAGAAAGGTAATTAAGTAAGAAAGAAAGATAGAAAGATATGAAGGACTGAATTTTTTCTGTACGTCCGCAAAAATTCAGAGACCGAACCCTGTTCGGATAGGTAGAAAACGTAAAATTGTGAAGTTGGCTAAGTGGGTTTATGGGAACCCCTTAGTGTCTTATAATAAGTAAAGTAAGCTATATAAATAGTTTAAATAAGTCTTCCGCAAGAGTTTACAGTTATGGTCACAACTTTTAATTATTACGCTTTTTACGGTTTTAAATGCCCGCGTAATAATCGGAAAAAGTTTATTCGCATTTTTATAAATGAATTACTGTGATTGTAACTGCGCTTAATATCATAACCAATGTTAACAATATCGGTACGTAACGAGCTGTTGCAATAGCTATTATGTTATCCGAGAAACTCTATTCGAAATGGTATAAGATATCATATTTGGATAGTCTTTGATTGTTAAGTATGTATCTGATTAATTAAGTAAGATGTATGTGCTGTTATGAGACTGTACAAATATTTATAACTGGAAACAAATTAGGTAAGGCAATATGTAAAGATAAACAAAAAGGAAAAAGTTTATTCATATGTTCAAATGCCATGATAGTGATTCTTATAAGTAAAGTATTCCGCTTAGGCATATCACTACAAAAAAATGATTGATTAGTGGAGGGTTTTTAGTGGAGGTGAGGCAAACCTCCACTAAATGATTTAATTTTTAGCAGGTTTTAAATCTCCATAATTTAAAATTATATTATATTATTTTTTATATACTAATCCATATTATTTTTAGTAATCTCCATTTGTTTTGGTAGTTAAAACATTTTCTGGGGGGCTTGATTTTAAAAAACAACTTAGCTTTGCGAAGATCCAACCCAAAACTCAACGGAAAAAAAAAGAGGAAGCACGAACAACGTGATATATGCAAAGAGTAAAACCTAAGGTTCAAAAATTATGCTTCAGCACATCAATCTCCTCTAGCGCCCCCTTGACCTCTGGTATCATCTCTTTCTGTTTGCTTCTATTTCTTATCAAAAAATTAAGCTCTCTTCTTGTATCATCTCTCCATATGTTGTTTTTCAGATTTAAGTTTCTCAAATTGGGTTTTGCTCAATGCTTCATATGCTCCAATTTTCTCTCTCATCACTTTGCGTTCCTCACCTCGACCTCACCAGAATCTCTTGGGTGATAATGATCTTCGATTCTCCAAGTTGAACACAGGGGCTAAGATAAATTTGTTTATGATTGGGGACTTGGCTTGCCGAACCTGGTGTTGTTTATGATGCCATAGCCACTGCTGTCAATGTTGGATATCCCCATATAGATTGTACCCAAATTTATGGCAATGTAAAGGAGCTGACAGTTAGTTGTGGGAGGTCATGTAGGAGTGTCAATATTATCTCTATTGTCAAGGTTTTGTAGAAATTCCTTCCTTAATTTAAAAACCATTATATCTTAGAACCGGCCATTTAACCTTCTTCAAACTGGGTTACATAAAGGTTTAGCCTCCTAGTAGTTTCACTGCAGAAGAAACTGAATACCTCACATATCGCATCCAAAGTGGTGGAACATAAGTAGTTGATGGGATGTGATACAAATCAATTAGATGAAAAGATGACTGAAGTATGAGGAATGGTAGCAAAAAATAAATTTGGATATTTAAGGAAGACTTGTTGAATGTTTGATATATTAGTAATTAATAATTCACTTCTCTCTTCTAATTGATTTCTGCAATGAACACGTTTAAAAGGGCATGTCCCTGCGATCGTTTCTGTGTTGACATTGTTAATGTCAAAATTTTCATGCTTCCTCTTTTTTGTTAAATTGGCATATCCCCTGTAATATTTTTTAGTTTGACCATGCCTTGTTATCTGATATTAATGTTCACCTAATTCACAAGCATGGTACAAAAATCACTCTAATATTCTTAACAGTTAACAATAAACTAACCTTTACGGCTTTTGACAATTCCACCTCCCTTCTAGCAATCATCATTCTTCTACTTTTAGCATTTGTTGCTCCTTTTACAAATGAAGCTGGGAAAGGTAATAGATCTTCTTGATTAGCTTTCAAAGGCAATGTTTGAGAGGAAACTTCTGTGGCAATAAATGCTCTCTTTCTTCTTGTTTTATTTTCCTTTTTCTTGCTGGAAGGAACAACTACTTTATGCATGTAATCAACTACTTTGCAGTTTCTCTTACTCTCTCCAACATGCTCATCAGTGTAGTCCAATACAAGTGAGGAAGTTCCAAAAGATCTTGAAAGACAAACGTTGAATAACTTGAGAGCACCAAGCTTTTCTAGTTGCAATATAATATCCTTTTCCAACATCAGTGCTTCGGAATCAGCAAAAGTTTCTTCTAAAACACTTAGATTCTCCATTAACAAACGAAAATGCTGTGCCCTGAAAGACTGAAACTTTGTAGAGATTGCAGATAAATCCTATTTTAGTTATCTGATTTTAAGGTCAGACCATGCCATAAGTCTTAGTGAAGGCCTAATTAAACCTCCCAGATGAGTCAATGTGGTTAATTAGTAAATAAATTGGTTTTTGTGTCGTAATCTTATTTTAAGTCTCCTTTATAGGGTCTAATAAACGTGCTTCTGACTTTAGAATAATATCTACATTAGTATTTTATATATGGTAATCTTGAATATGAACAAGTTTCTAACCCAGAATCTCAGCCACAGTTGGAGACTTGTATTTGTAGACATTTGAATTTGTTCCCTCTAGATTTGTCTTTACATTCGACCCTAGATGGGTATATTTTCTTATTTAATACATCTCATCTATTTTCAAACAACATAGAAAAGAAGTTGAAGACACTATCTTAATTAGTTAATTAGTAGTATATGGAAAAACAACAAAACAATGAATAACATATGTATAATTGACTTACAGCTTCTCGAACATCATTGCTAGCATTAGGTTGTGGATTATTGCTAGTTTTTCCATCGGGTAGGAGACGAAACTCATGCATCATCCAATCAGTTTTTGTTCCTTTCCCTGCACTTCCGCTGTAGTAAACCAATGATTTCTTGAGGCCAATGCATTCATGCGTTCACTACAAAAAATGATGTGATTTGTGAATCTGTTAGTGTATGTTTGGACTTTTATCTGCATGATTGAATTTTCCATGTCCTCCATAAGTCTCTTTTGTTCCGTGGTTTTTTTGTCAACCTCCTCTTTCAGAGTCTGTATTTGAATCACATATTCTGAATTTTCTTGGACTTTTTCCTCTAGTTGTATTTGATCAGCCATTCTGATATGTTCTGCATTGATTCTCATATCCTCTGGAGTAGCCATGGCAACCAATGAGATAGCCTTCTCTGTGCCAAATGTCTCGTAGGCCCAGCTCCTAACACTACGTATAAACTTGACTGCTGCCATTCCATTGTTTGCAATTAATATGCTATGAATTGGCTTGTTTCCCCCAAGGGCGTTGCAAAATTCAGCTACTTCAGATATTGTAGCAGGGTGCCTATTTGGTTGTACACCATTTATATATCCATTCCCACGCCCAATGCTAGCCATTATTGTTCTCCTTCCATGTGTCTCCTATGTACTGCACAGTAAAAAAAAGATTCAGCAGCTCAAGACATAAGAAACTCAATTAGAACTCAGGATTTTTTATTTATTTTTTGCAATATATATTGCTTGTTCACTACCAGAATTCTGGAAAATTTCTTAAGAATTATGCATCTAGCTTCTTTTATAGAAGAAACTCAAGATAAAGCATATAATTAAGCACCAGAAAATCCATCTTAACTTTTTTCAAGCAAGATTGGCATTAAGTAAAAGAAAATGTACAATGACAAAAAAAATAAAAAAGTTGTAAGGTTCTGTTTGGTCAAACCATATATGGACTATGTAAGAAACTCAAATTTTTGGAGGCATTAAGAACTGTAATGATATGGTGAAGTCATTTTAGCAACCATAAAATTCTATTACAAATACATTTACTCCCCCTTCCTTAAAAAAATAAAATAAAAACAAAAACCTGCAGCTTTCACTGCAAGATATAAACAGCCAAACATAGCCTAGTAGTTCATTCTCTCTCTCTCTCTCTCTCTCTTAGATGCCGTATGGCAAAAACATCAATTTTAACAAAAAAAAGAAAAGAAAAAGGCACTGTCCAATGATAACTCATACACCTTTTCAATCAATTAACCCCTCAACTTTGCGATTTGGAACCCCGCAGAAAGGAGTCAACTGACCCACCTAAGAAAAAGACAATTTTTGGATTGGAGCATCTAAACCAAAACCAATTCCAAACAATAGGGGGGATTAAAAGGTTTTTCCTTTCCTTCATGAACAATACAAAATCCAACTAAGCTTCGAACTTTACAAATTAAAAGGGGGGAAATTACAGAAAAAAATAAAAATCAAACTACAGAAATGAAGCCAAGAGATTCACAGAGAGAATCATTAAAAAAAGGATTGATGAGTAGAAGAAGAAATGGATCATAAACACAGACCTTGGGATGGACATGTTTTGTTCAACCCTTTCTCTCAAAAGTAGTGTTTTAAATAACATTAAGTGCTATAAATCGCTTCTAATGTTTTTTCACTTTTGTTTCATGCAGCATCGCAGACCTTGAAAGTGAACCTGGCCTATTTCTATCCAATAAAGAGGTATTTAATTAGTCAGATCTTGTGCTCATATGATTGATTGTTTTTATAATTTCTTTTGGCAGCAAATATACAAAAAAAAAATAAACAGTTTATATATTCTCCATCTCTGTAAATTCACATACAAAGTTTCCAATACCCACATTATTGCATCATAGTCTATTTGAGAGGCTTATCCTCATTGGTTAAGAAGATTGTGATCTGTGAGTTGTTGTATGTAAATTTCTCCCACTTCTTAATATAAAATATTTAAGGCTTTGTTTTTGTCTTTTGACATGGGGTGGCAGAGAGGGTCACGTGGGTTTATCTGACACCAAGGCAAAAATGGACAAATCATGGATTGATATGCCACGAAATTCAGTTGAATATCTACATGGGTTAAATAAGTTCTTAGATTTTGCATTTGAGAAGCGGTCTGTGAATGGGGCAATAAAGTGTCCATGTGCTAAATGTCGCTTCAATAAATGGGAAACTAGAGATATAGTGCTTGACCACTTGATTTGCAAGCCATTTCCAAAAAATTACAAAATTTGGATTTGGCATGGTGAAACGTATGAAACAGTGACATCAAGAGATTCTCAAGTAATGCAAGAGTCGTTGGCCACTGAAAACCCTATATTAGACATGATAAATGATGCATTTGGGGTCAACAAACGGCATGCATCAGAACCCACCACTTCATTTGAATCATTGGTGTCCGAACATCCTATGCCTCATGAAGAACAGAGAAATATTGATGATTTGATTAGAGATGGTAACCAAGAATTATATGAAGGGTGTCAAAAGTATTCAAAGTTGTCATTTTTGTTAAGATTGTATCACATAAAGTGCTTGTGTGGTGTGACTGACAAGGCAATGACATTGATATTGGAATTGATAAAAGATGCATTCGAATATGCGAAGATTCCAGATTCATTCTATGAAGCAAAGAAGATCATCTATAAACTTGGTCTTAATTATAACAAGATAGATGCTTGTCCGAAAAATTGCATGTTGTATTGGAAAGAAGATGAAAGTCTGGAAATATGCGAACATTGTGGAACTTCTAGATGGAAGCCAATGGGTAAGGGAAAAGGAGATGGACATACTGTTAGTAGAAAAAAGCTACCGGCAAAGGTTTTGCGTTACTTCCCGTTGAATCCAAGGTTGCAAAGATTATTTATCTGTTCTAAAACAGCAAAATCAATGAGATGGCATGCTTTGGCAAACAATCCAGATGGATTATTGAGGCATCCAAGAGATGTCGAAGCATGGAAGAGTTTTGACCAACTTCACCCTCAATTTGCTTCAGAATCTCGAAATGTTCGCCTTGGCCTAGCTACTGATGGTTTCAATCCTTATGGAACCATGAGTAGTAACTATAACATATGGCCGGTCATCTTAATTCCATATAATCGCCCTCCTTGGGAGTGCATGAAACAAACTTCCATGATTCTTTCTATGATCATTCCTGGAAAACGAATGCCAGGGAATAATATAGATGTGTATCTACAACCTTTAATCCAGGAGTTGAATGAGCTATGGAGTGATGGTGTGGAAACCTATGATTCTTCAATGAATGAAGTATTTAGAATGAGAGCAGCTCTTATATGGACAATTAGTGACTTCCCTGGGCTTGGTACCTTATCCGGGTGGAACACTTATACTGGCAATGCTTGCCCAACTTGTAATTTTGATACATGCTCTTGTCGATTAAAATATAGCAAAAAATGGTGTTTTATGGGTCATAGACAATTTCTGGAGAAGGGTCATAAATTTAGATTGATGAAGAAGCACTTCGATGGAACAGTTGAAGAAAGAGACCCACCTATGTTATTATCCGGGTTAGAAATTCTAAATCAACTGGATGGTATCAATGTAACCTTTGGAAGCAATCTTGAATCAAATGCTAGAAGGAAAAGAGCACGTGGAGAAGATAAACCAAAACAATGGAGAAAGAAAAGCATATTCTTTGATCTTCCTTATTGGAAGGATAATCTTTTACGTCACAATCTGGATGTTATGCATATTGAGAAGAATGTCTGTGACAATATTTTATATACATTGATCAATGATGATAAATCAAAGGATCATCGTGAAGCTCGCCAAGATCTTAAACACATGGGCATAAAACATGATCTTTGGCCACTTGAAAATGGAAAATTTCTTCCTTTGTTGTTTACAATGACAAGAGAACAACGAAAGATATTTCTCACAACATTGAAGAATGTAAAGATGCCAGATGGTTACTCAAGTAACATATCTCGTTCCATTGATGAAAAAAACTCCAAGATATTTGGCTTGAAGAGTCATGATTGTCACATCATCATGCAACATCTGCTTCCAATAGCTATACGTAATGTTTTGCCTGATGCGGTGACTGCAGTGTTGGTAGAGTTATCTACATTTTTCAAAGAATTATGCCTAAAAAAGTTGAATGTCTCAAACCTCGATAATCTGCAACATCGAATTGTGCTTACTCTTTGCCATTTGGAAATCCTTTTACCCCCTCGTTCTTCACGGTGATGGTTCATTTAACTTGTCATCTTGTTCAAGAAGTAAAATCAGGAGGGCCGGTGTATTATCGCTGGATGTATCCAATTGAGAGGTACATATTTTTTGTTGTGCTTAACTCATTTGTTGTATTTGTGAGGTAAAAATATTAAGTAATTGCCTTGATAAGATTATTCTTTTGTGATGATAGGATGTTAGGGCATTTTAAGTCTCTTGTACGGAATAGGGCGCAACCAGAAGGTTCTATTTGTGAAGCTTATTTAGCCGAAGAGACACTAAATTTGTATTCACAATATGAAGAAGTTGAGTCAAGGATGAACAGAAGTCGACGTGTTGATGATTGTCCAAATGATAATAAAACACCTCAAACATCCTCCATCTATCCTCAATTAGGTAGACCAGTTGGAAGTTCATCAACTTTCACTCTTACTCCATTAGAGAAAATACAAGCACATCGATATTTGCTACTGAATTGTTCGAAAGTCTTTCCATTTGTTGAGTAAGTGTTTTTGCATATTTCATCTGGTAAGAATAGGAATATTGTAATGCAATATTAACATATTTGCCTTTTTAAGTGAATTTAGAGCACTCTTTAAGAGAAGGACAAGGGGTCGGAGACCTTCAGCTACAGAGATAGAAAAGATAGTTACTAAGGAATTTGCAAATTGGTTTCCTCGTCGGGTAAATTTAAATTTAAATTTTTTTTGAAAAAATCAACCTACTTTTGTAACTAAAATAATTGATTTTTAATGTAGGTTATGGATCTGAACATTTTAGATTCAATTACAACTGAAATAAAGTTTCTGGCAAGGGGTCCAATGCTACAGGCACGAAGATATACTGCATATAACATAAATGGGTTTAAGTTTAGAACTATAAATCGAGATAAGGGTTTGAAGACTCAAAATAGTGGAGTTTTTCTAACTTCAAACACATCTTGTGTTGCAAGTAATGCTGATGCAAATATTAGGAGAGCAGATTTGCCATACTATGGAAAGTTAGAAGACATAATTGAGCTCAACTATTACGGTTTTTTCAAAATAATCCTATTCAAGTGCAAATGGGCAGATACCACACGTGATAGAGGAATTAGAGAAGATGCATGGCAATTTACTTCTGTGAACTTCTATAAATGTATTCACACTGGTGAACGTGAAGAGCATGACCCATATATTGAAGCTTTACAAGCAAAATTGGTGTATTATGTGGATGATGAGGTAAATAAAGGTTGGAGTGTTGTTGTGCACATGATGCCAAGGGATTTGTATGATATGGGAGAAGATATAGAACATGTTATTTGTGAAACTGAGTCAAATCACGAGCAAGACCTAAGCAATTTATTCTCAGAAGAAGCTAACGCAATAACATTGGCTAGGGAGGACGTAGATAATGAATTCATAACGACAGGCCATGTTGAAAGTCAACTTCATGGAGATGAAAATATGTCCGAGTGAAGATATGTCCATATTATGATAGAAAGACACAAATTACTTTTGTATATGTCTTTGTTTTACTTTTATTTTATGTTTTTGTTTTCCTTTCATGCAGTGTTTGCCTTTGTAGTATTATATGTCTCTTATGTTTCTTATATGAATGAGAACTTGTTGTCATCAACCCTTGTGAACCCAGAAAGAGGTTTCAGCACCGTCCCATTTTAAATTCTAGTTGGTGTATGTGCAATTTAAACATGCTACTTTTCTTTTTCTAGTAAAACAATTTTTCTAGATAAAAATGTCAAAACTTCAAACATTCCAATCACTCAAGCTAGGGTGAAGGCACTAATAACTAAAAAAAAAATAAAAGAAGTTCAATTACCCACTTTGGCATCAAACTCACTTTGGAGTATCTACCGACTTGGTGGCCACAAGTGGAAACCTGTCAGCAGCAATAAGACTTCTAGGTGATTTGCAATCTTTGAACTTGGTTTTACTGTTTTTCTTTTTCTCTTGTTCTTTAATTCACTACAGCATAATCTGAATGAGGTTTCATATTTTTGCTTTAATATTGTTAGCATATTGTATTGGACTTGTTGGAGATCTGAAACAAAACTATGCTTCCAATCCATTAACAAACATTTTCTTTTATCTCGAAAGTCAGGGGGTTTGATCTTTTAGTCACCTTTAATCTAATACTTAAGTATATTTTATCTCAATATAATTCATGTAAAACCAAAATTTCAGTGAATAAGGAAGAATCAAATCTTAGCATTTATATAATAAGGAATAATCAAAATTTCATTTATTTGATCTTTTAACTAATTGTTGTAATTAGATTTATCATTTCATAGAGTATGCTAAAGTGTAACTCTCATCTTTGAAATCTTAATGGTCTGTTGCTGATGATAATTCTTTAAGTTTTAAATTAATATATTATGTCTGTTGCCATTTCACTGATGGAACGTTGAAATATTTTAACAGGGGAAGTAACAAAGCCTAAAGCCTTCATATTTTTCCTAAAGCAATTTAGTCATGCCCTCCAAAAGGAAACGTTTAAAGAATGATGTTGTATCATCAAGTTCCAGTATGCAAGCAGAGTCCCTACAAACCTTTGTTCATCCATTCCTACTGAACCACATTTTCCAAATCGTCCATCTCACTGTAGGACGCCAGTCCAGTCTAGTAAATGGACTGTTATCCGTATTAAGTTTTTTTAAGTAAGTTATGATTATTATATTATCATTTAAGCTAACTTAGATCTGTTTTAATAGATGAAGAAGGAAATGAAAAGAAAATTAATTGACATCAAGTGTGTTTGAGATGAATGATGGTCAACGCATAATAGTGCCATTT